>JASDQU010107606.1:85545-98350 GCA_032191745.1 Picea mariana
CTACCTGTGAGAGGAAGTTGTTGAGAGGTTCCAAGGGTGAGATGCTCATGATTGATGCTTGATAAAAGCCTTATATACCTGTGATAGGCAACTTTTAAGTTGTCGATCTGGTTTGTCTAACAAGATATTCTATTGCAAGAATATGACTACATTCAATCTCAAATACAAAGACAGATTGAAAGGTCCCTCTAACTTCATCTTGTGCAAGCATCGTGTACAAATGTTGTGAGAGGATCACGATCTATGGGACTTCATTGAGAATAAGGTTCTAGAACTGACTAATCCCATTTTGTTGGCAGAACACAAAAAGAAGAAGTCTAAGACAAGCGAGTCATCCTTGACTTTGTGAAGGACCATTTAATCCCTCGCATTATCGGGAAGACCATGAGAAAGGACATGTTTGATGCTCTAGTCACTCTATATCAAAGTGAGAACAACAATCAAAAGATGATACTGTCGAATAAGCTTAAAGCCAAACACATGAGCGAAACAAATACCATAGCCACCTAGTTGATGAAGATTACCGAACTTCGTGATCAACGTGCAATTATTGGAAAAGAGGTCAATAGTGAATAGTTAGTACCCATAGCTTTACATGGGTTCTCTTCTTGGCAATGTTTTGTCCATGGGGTCTATGCCCGAGAAAAGCTTCCCACATTTGCGAAGATATTAGAGGACTTCATCCAAGGTGAGAGAAAACTAAAGAGTGTTGCAAGGATATGTTAATTTTAATGGCAAAAATCAGCAAGCTAATATTTTGTCAAGCACTTAGCAACCTAGAGATAATTGTCTTGCATGAACTTCCGAAATATCTCAAACCCACATTCAGAAATTTCCATAAGCAGAAATACACATTGCTAAGCAAATATGCAGCGGAAATAAACACAATGGACAGCATTCAATAACCCATGAAAAACTCAGAAATTTAGGCAAATAGGGAAAACCCCAATGTGGGGAAACCCAACAAGAGAGAGATCGATCTTATTATATTGCTTCAGGAAAGTACATATCAGCAGCAAATTCACAATTTCCAGCCAAGAAAAATACCTCACAGCAACAAATCTGTCCCCACAATTTTCTGCCTTGAAAATCGTGCCCAAATCCGTACAGTTGTACAGCCTCCTTGAAATCTATGCCTGGACATCCGTGCCTAGCAGAGTGTTGTACAGCATGCACAGTACAGCCCAGTAGCAGCAAGAAACCTCCAAAAATCCGCCTCGATTTCCATGCGAAAGGACAGCCTTGAAAATCGTGGCCTTTCCTTGATGTACGAATCCATACAGTATGGCCCAACAACAGAAAATAAGGACAACACTCACACAGAAAAATTTCCCTTAGGATTTGTGCCCACTTTGTCTTGAGAAATGTGCCCACCAAGCTGCTCACTTTCCTCTCTCAAGCTTTTTCTGAAAATCTCTCTCAATCTCCTTCACTGTTGTGTCTTGCACACTATCCAATGTATTCTTTTATAAATCTGAAAATGGCATTTTCCCTCCAAAGTGTCTTTTCACCTTCCCCGACCCTAAATCCAAAGGCCAAGATCAAGGGGCATGATCCATTCCCTCCAAAATGAATCACTTAAAATATTAAAGTAATTTCATTTTATTACATAAGTGCACTTTATGAAATAAAGTCACTTTAAAATTAGAAGGTACACTTTATTAAAAAGTCACTTTAATAAAAAAACCACTTTATAACANAATGGCATTTTCCCTCCAAAGTGTCTTTTCACCTTCCCCGACCCTAAATCCAAAGGCCAAGATCAAGGGTCATGATCCATTCCCTCCAAAATGAATCACTTAAAATATTAAAGTAATTTCATTTTATTACATAAGTGCACTTTATGAAATAAAGTCACTTTAAAATTAGAAGGTACACTTTATTAAAAAGTCACTTTAATAAAAAAACCACTTTATAACAACTTTATAAAAACCCATTACAAAGTTAAGTGTCTGGTAGTGTAAACATAAGGTTACATCCGCATTCAAGACAAAATATGCGGAGTACCTCCCAAGCTAAAAAGCTAATAGGATAGAGGAGGATGAGCATAAGCTTGCCCTCGTCAACAAGATGAAGAAGGGCAGCAAGAAAGGATGATTGGAGAAAGGTCAAAAAGGAAAGAAAGAGGATCCAAGTTCCTCTAACAAGGTAAAGAAGGACCTAAGCCACATCAAATGTTTCAAGTGTCAAAAGTTTGGCCATTATGCTTCTCGGTGTCATGAGAAGAAGGGGAAGAGCAAGTAGCAGCAACAAAAGTACTTTGCAAGGAGTGCAAAAGCATCCACTGGATTAGATGAGCTTTCATCCAAGCTTGAGACATATTTCTTCATGTCTCATTCCTATCATCTATCACCATGATTAGTATCTGTTGGTACGAGGACAATGGAGACTCCAAACCTAAGTTGCACGAAACGAGGATGTCGAGAAACGCGACCCTTCAAAAATTGAAACATCATGTGTGTGTGTGTGTGTGTGTATACACACACACACACATATATATATAGATATAAATATATATATATATATAGAGAGAGAGAGAGAAAGAGAGTTTTTCAAATAACACATTATCTTGCAAGAAAAAAGGAATGATACACAAATGACATTTTAGAAGGAAAATCATGTGTTACAGAGTTAGAGGAGTAATGCCTTGCATGAGGACACTTGGATACAACCATGGAATAGGAGCATTGGACTAACATCTTGTTAGAGAGTGCACCATCCTAGAGGAGAGGCATTAAACCTTAGGAGAATCATTCCTCGAGGGCGTTTCATCATGGGGGTTGGGTAAACCCTAGTATGACACTTGTACATCCTTGTATTGTAGAGAGTAGTGTTATCAAAAGCACCGATCAACATCCTCATTTTAGAAACTTCCAGACATTTCATCGTTTCGAGCAACTTAGGTTTGGAGTCTCCATTGTCCTCGTACCAACAGATACTAATCATGGTGATAGATGATAGGCATGAGACATCGAGAAATGTGTCTCAAGCTTGGATGAAAGGGTGGTCTGACTCTATACAGTGACAACTTATGTGAGCTTTGTCACAAGAGGCTAAGACACTTGCACTATGGAGCATTATTGATCTTGAAGGAGATGGTGGAGGGATTGTCGAACTTCAAGGTTGAGAAGAAAGGAGTGTGTGCAAGGGTTGTGCACTCAACAAGCATGTGAAGGTTGATTTTCCAAGCAACGAGAATGAATCAAGAGATATTCTTCACCTAATCCACTCGTATGTATGTGGACCCATGACTTCAACTTTCTTATCAGGTAATATTTATTACGTGTCATTTATTAATGATTCTTCTAGGAAGTCTTGGATTTACTTTATGAAGATCAAGGATGGGGTCTTTAGGAAGTTTCAAGAGTTTAAGGCTCTTGTAAAAAATTAGAAAAGAAAGAAGATTAAGGTCTAACAATAAGGGGAGTGTACCTCCAAGGAGTTTGACACTTTTTGCAAGCAAGCAAGAATCAAGAAGGCACTAACAATTCCCTACRACCCGTAGCAAAATGGGGTTGAAAAAAGGAAGAACGGGTCCATAATAAAGACAACCAAGTCTATGATTCATGATCTAGAGCTACCCATKTGTCTCTGGGTAGAAGCATGTCTTACCACTATCTATATTTTGAACAAGTGTCCTCAACGTTTTCRAGGACAAGGCACCAAAGGAGGCATTCACAAGTGAGAAGCCTTAGGTAGCACACTTCGTGTTTTTAATTGTCCAATCTACATTCATATTCCTGATGAGAAAAGGACCAAGCTAGAACCTTTTAGTTTGAAGGGCATCTTTGTGGGTTACAGTGAGACCTCTAAAGATTACAAATTTTACATTCCATCTCAACAAAAGGTAGTTGTGACCAAAGATGTCAAGTTTGACAAGGATGAATGATCCTCTAAGTTTCAAGAACCTCCAACAATGACTGAGGAGGTAGAGGAGCTTCATGCCCCAAAGGTTGATCTGTATATTTCAACAAAATCTGATTTAGATCAGCAAGCTTCCACAGGTGCAAGGGATGCCTCTTTACCTTCTAGTTCAACCAAAAATCCTAGGTGGCTCACCCAAACATTACAAAAGGCATAGGAGTAAGTTGCAGCTCGCTAGACTTTATTCTAAGTAAGTCATCCTCCCAAAAAAATTCCAAATTATGCAGCAAGCCTTCTATCGTTGATGCAAAGCTTTCTAGTTTTGAGGAGGTAACAAGGTAGCAGGTTGGTCAAATGCCATGGTGGATTACAACTCCATCATGAATAATGTGTGGGAGATTGTGCTTAAACCAAAGAGGAAGTCGATGAATGACTCTAGGTGGCTATACAAGCTTAAGCATGTAGCAGATGGCACCATAGAGAAATTCAAAGCTTGAATTGCAACTAAAGGATTCACCCAGGAAGAGGGAATTGACTATGAGGAGAATCTTGTTCTTGTTGCCAAGTATACCTCCATCAAATTCATTATGTATTTAACATCAATCTTTGGCTGGCATTTATATTAAATGGATGTGAAGAAAACTTTTCTTAATGGTTTGATTAAGGATGAGGTGTACATAAATCAGCAAAGAGGCTTTGATGTGCATGGGTGCGAGACCCATGTGTGCAGGTTGAAGAAGGCCCTTTATGGGTTGAAGCAAGCACCACATACCTGGTAGCCTAGGATCAATGAGTATCTTCCAAGTTTGGGTTTCACTAAAATAAATGCAAATTCTAATCATCACTATTTGGTTGATGATTCTAATCTGTTGGTTTTAGTCCTATATGTAAATGATCTTATACTTACATGAAGTTCAAAGAAACTCATAACACGGTGCAAGGAAGAGCTGGCAAGAGAGTTTGACATGAAGGACATGACTTGATGCACTACTTTTTGGGTCTAGAGGTGTGGCAGAGTCTAGAAGAGGTTTTCCTTGGACAAGGCAAGCATGTTGTCAAGACTCTCAAGAGATTTAAGATGATGGACTATAAGCCCATGACCACTCCTATGGTAGCAAATATAAAGTCATTTGTTGATTTAGATTCAAATTTTATTGATCCATTTGTGTACATGTAGTTAATTGGTCCCCTCGTGTATCTAGTAAATACCAAACCTGACATTTGTTTTGCAATCAACACCTTGAGTCAATATATGGTGGAACCCAAACAGGTTCATTGGATTGTTGCAAAACATGTGCTTGGATACTTTAACGGCATAATTCATGTTGGGCTAAGGTATGTTAGTGATAAAGAGTTAGTGTTGCATGGATTTACAAATTCTAATGGAGCAAGTAGTGCTTGTGACAAGAGGAGCACTTCAAGATGTTGCTTCAATTTGGGTTCAAGTATGGTTCTTGGTTTAGCAGTAAGCAAGCTTCAGTGGCACTTAGTTCAACAAAAGCAAAGTATATGGCAGCCAACTCTACTAGTTGTGAAGCCATCTAGCTTTGCAAGCTATTAGCAAAGTTGACAGATCAAACTTTGAACACTACCATGATTTTCTATGATAATCAAAGTTGTCTCAAAGTATATTGAGATCAAGTACCACTTCATCTAAGACAAGGTTCAAAAGGAGGCATCGATTCCTCAATGCATTTCTACAAATCAACAAGTTGCAAACCTCTTGACCAAGCCCATAGTTCGAGATGTTTAGGGAGAGGCTTGGTGTGTTGGAGAACACTTTCCTCACTAAGAGAGAATGTTAGTTTACCTATGTAGCTCAAACAATGTTACAGCTACAATGCTTATTTCCTTCAACAAAGCAGTCCATATAGCAAAGTTTCATACAACTACAGCACATCCTCTCTTCAAAAATTCCTACAGTTGCAACGCATCCTCTCTTCAATAATTCATACAACACAAGGCACACTTGTCTTTATGGAGGAGAAAGAGAAAGGAGGTGTATGCATGCCAAAGGCATGCAAGCACCCATCTTCAATATATTTTTGTTTTTTAGATGTTTTTCTAAATTAGCAATTTGGTTCTAAATTAGTTTTGTGCTTTATTTAGTTTGCATGCATAAAGATTGAGRGCATAGTTCCCTAATATATCAAGGAGACTCTTGTATGAGGAGCTTCTAGCTTAGTGAAGGGCATATATCTCTAGAAGGGAACTCTTCTCTTCTAGCTCAATTATCCATGCAGATAGGCACACTAGGGTTAGGTTTATTTMTGCCACTTAAAGCTTTGTTGTGCATGCATCTAGATACATTGCACCCCTCTTCTTCCTAGTCTATAAAGGAGAAGCAAGGCRCACCATTGAGGTTCAAGAGATTGAGTTTTGTGTTCTAGCTTTCATCTACTATTTTCATAATTAATAGAAAAATTAGATGTTTTGAGTGTTCAAAAAATTGAGTTTGTTGTTTTATTTTACCTGCAATATGTGTTTGTAGGTTAAGGTATTCTTATCAAAAAAATTGATCAATGTTTTCAACCTTCATGATCTATAGGTTTTAGGTTAGTTTTTGAGTAATGAATCGACTCCCCATGATCTGATTTTTTTACAAAAGCACCTTGTACAATGAGTTGAATCTTGCTTGATCAATCACGATATCGATCCCCAACTCCATCCTCAATGCCATGTCAAGGCTAGAGCCATTATCAACCTTGTGACCAAGCAGGAAGCAAGATTCCTATAAAAATTCCAAGCCTAGGTGACTAAAATCCTTATGATCTCAATCAAATAAGTAGATTGTTGAATTTAATTAATGTTGAAATTAAATTCAAACCATAGCATCAATCATACAATAGTTGGAAACTAAATAGCAAAAGCATAAAATCAATTTCACAATACACATGTAATTACTCTTTCAAAAACAGCTCTTCATTCCTTCAAAAAAATTTACAAGAAAACCTCCACAAGCTGCTTAAAACTAGCAACTGCACAGTTATCAAAATCACCTTGAACTAAGCAGAACAGCCTATACGAGCCTTTCCGTATGACTGTCTTGACACATGTATGATCCATCCGAACGACTATACGAAATTCCATGTGACTGTACAAAACTATACGAACTGTTGTTTGGAACTATGCTCTACCAAAAACACCTCTTTCTTGGTTGCTTGCTCTTTCTCTTTCAATTGCTCAACTTGCTCAACTGCTCATATATTTCTAAACCTTCTATCTTGTCATGTCTTTATACTTTCAGCTGAGACCAAAATCCTAACCTATTTTTGAGATTACTCCTAGTCTAAGTCACGCATGCATGAAATACACTTTTTAGACTCAACTACTAACAATAAAACTTTTCACTTTTTTTACTAAAGTGAATTACATAATAGAATTACTTTTCGAAAATATCTCAAACAACTTCTCTCACATTCACACTGAACCTGTGCGGAAATTCCTATCCAAGATATAATTCTCAACACTCCCTCTTAGCAAGGAATGAATTCTACACCAATCCAAGTCTGTCTCTAAATGCCTCAAACTTCCCTTTTGCCAAGGGCTTGGTCAAAATATCAACTACCTATTATCCCTAGGAATATATTGGAGCTTCATTGCTCCCGTTTAAATGTTGTCTCATACGAAGTGATATCTACTCTCTATTGAGCTAAGTATAACACAAGTCTGCTTCCTGTTGAACTAGGATGCCATCTCTAATCCCAAGATAAAGCAACACCCCGAGTTGCTCTTCCTATCTGTTTCCTATCAAATGTGAGTTTGAATACCCCTACAACTTCACTTCACCATCTCCAAGATATCTCAAACCATACTCCATTGTGCCCTTCAAATACTTGAGCATGTGTTTTGTTGCTACCCAATGCTCCTTCCTTAGCTCCACCATGAACTAACTCAAGGTGTTCACTACAAAACAAACATGGGACTCCTTCCCACTTACCTCAAAGCCATGACGCTATTATATGTACCTAGCGACTAGAGCAAAAGTCTCATTGTAGTCCACTCCCTCTCTCATAGAACCCTTCCCTCCATAAACCTTGCTTTGATTTCTCAATGTTGCCATCTACAACATGCTTGATCTTGTAGAGCGGCCTGGAACTCACAATTGACTTCCCTTTGATCTTGGCACTATGTCCTAAACATCATTCTTCGTGATGGAGGTGTACTCCTCCACCATGGCATCTCGCCATACCTATTGGTTTGTTGCCTCCTAAAAACTGGAAGGTTCAGAATCTAGAATGCTACTCATTAATGTCATATAGTCTGGAAACTTCTTCAAAGGTCTACTCTCTTTGAATGTGCTTCTAGGAGTCTCAGCRTGCTCATGAGTATCCCTCAATGTCTGAGTGAATCATTGAGGTCTCCTGATAGAAGTGGAAGGGGCTATTATAAATCACTGATGACCCAAGTTCAACCTTCAGAGATTCCTACTCCTCATCCTCTATCACTGGGTCTAGAATCTCCTTAGACCKATGCCTATTGCTTCGRAAAGCAACCTTGGCATGCTTGCCAAGCGTGCACCTTCTACATACACCATGTTGCTCAATACTAAATTGTGGAAGACCTATGACTATCTCCCTTAGAATAGGCAATGCCCTATGATGCAAGTGCCACAACTCGCACAATTTGTCACTATYATGCACCAGGGCTCAAACAAAATCACCCTGCAACTTGCACAATTTACCTTCTCTAACCCCTATTACCTAAGTTGTATATGGGCTAGATTCCTTCAATCTAATGATGACTTGTTGGTTCTTGAACTCCATTACAAAGCCCTTATCTTCCATAATTGAAGTGAAAGCAAACTCTTCCTGAGACCTAGTACAAACAAGATATTGTCAAAATCTAAAGAATCACCTAACTCGAGCTGGAAGGGAATAGTACCAACTCGTGCTACTAGGTACTTGGAATAATCACCAAGCTCAACCTATACTCCTAAGTCCTACTTCTTCAGACTAGAAAACAATTGCCAAGCTAATGTCATATGTCAAGATGCCCCACTGTCCACATACCACACATTCCTTAGAATCATGCTAGTAGAAACTTGGCAACAAACTCGTTCATTTGAGTTTCTACAAAGGTTGCTACCTGCTTCTACTTCTGCTCCCCTTTATCCTTCTTCTTTTCTGGACACTATGATGCATAATGACCGTGCTTATGACAAATGAAGCACTTGATTTTACTCAAGTCCTTTCCTGGATGTGAAGTAGATTTCTTATTGTTTTCCTTACCCTTGTTAGGTCATTTACCTCTGCCCTTATTTGACTAATCAAATAGAGCTACGTTATCTTCACCATCCTTCTTGTTGGCCTTTGACTCCATCCAAGTCTCCTCCTAGATGCAGTCATCCTGCAGCCTCTCGTAGTTAGGAAGGTTCTCTCGAACACAAATACCTTTGACAAATGGTTCCCATGAAGTTGGCAATCCATTCAATGCCATGTTCACTAGTTCTACATCAGCAACCTTTTCCCCAACTATCGCATGCTAATCACAAACATGTGTGACCTTCATAAAGTAATCGGTTACCAAGTCTAATCTAGTCATCACTATGGATCTGAATTTGATCTGCAATATCATCTTTTTGTTTATGTTCTCAMTCTAGTAGAGACTTACCAGGGCMTCGAACATCTCCYTCACCATCTTCTTCTCGAATATGTGAGGGATCAAATGATCCTTTATTGCATCCAAGATATTTCTCTTGGCCTTCACACCCCTCTTGTTGTGAGTTGCAAACTATTATGGATCTGTAGGCGTAGTCACAGCGTACTTGACAATATCCCAAAGATCATTCTCTTCCAATAAGAGTGAAACCCTCACCTTCCATGATAAAAAAATCAAGGCACCATCCAATCTATCCTCAAACTTGAGGCTAGTTGTTGCCATCTCTAAGATTCACTGCACAAACTCCCAAATTTGAAAACAAAACTTTGAAACCCTCCAACTACTGGTCCTTCTTCCCTGCAATTGATTTACCACTGCAAATCCTAGAGAATCTCAATCAAAGAAATAGCTAGAATACCATGTAAAAATTCCAAGCTTAGGTGACTAAAGTCCTTATGATCTCAATCAAACAAGTAGATTGTTAAATTTAATTAACGTTGAAATTAAATTCAAAGCATAGCATCAATCACACAATAGCTAGAAATTAAATAGCAAAAGCAAAAAATCAATTTCACGCATGCACAAGTAATTACTCCTTCAAAAACAGCTTTTCATTCCTTCGAAAAACTTACAAGAAAACCTCCACAAGCTGCTTATAACTAGCAACTGCATAGTTATCAAAATCACCCTGAACTAAGCGAAATGGCTTGCTACAAAAGTACAACGTGTTGTATAGCTATACAACCTGGCTATATGAACTGTATGGCCGCCTATATAGCTTGTTCATGTAGACAATAAAAACACATGTACGGTTTGTCCATACAACTATACGAACACCTGTACAATCTGTCAGTACGCTTGTACAAATACATACAGTCATGTTTGTACAAAATTGTGCTCTCTCTCTCTCTCTCTCTCTCTCTCTCTCTCTCTCAACTACATATGTGATTCTAAACCTTCTATCTTGTTTTGTCTTTATACTTTTAGCTGAGACCAAAACCCTAATCTATTTTTGAAATTACTCCTAGTATAAGTCATGCATACATGAAATACACTTTTTAGACTCAACTGCTAAAAATAAGACTTCACTTTTTTTACTGAAATGAATTACAAAATAGAATTCTTTTCAAAAATAAAATTATTGTTCGAAAATTACTTTTCGAAAATATCTCAAACAACTTCTCACACATTCACACTAAACCTGTGCAAAAATTCCTATCCGAGCTATAATTCTCAACACTCCCAAGCAACAAGATAGGAGGCAAATTAGTTACAAGGTCAAGATGATAAGGCACCATGCCCACCTATGGGCAATAAGATGTATCTCATTGACCATCTTTTATGTGCCCAATCCCCAAGAAAAGGGAGTGGTGATTGAAGGGCCGTGGTTGTGGATAAACCACCTCAAATGACAAGTTGCCCCTAGAACACAAGGATGATGGCCCATTGGCTCTTGCAATAGTAACAACTCTGTGTGCCTAAGCATTTATGATTTTGAGCATGATTTTGCAACATACCTCTAGGTTGACTTTAATATTTTGTATAGTGTAGTGTATTTTGGTCCAAGGCCACTAATCAGTTAGTTGCAATATGATTTGGTAGAGTTTCAAGTTTTTAATGCCATCCCTTGGTGTTTAGACATTAGTTTTTCAAGGGGTTAGGTTTTATTTCTTCTTTATGACTCTACTCTCTTGTGATGACCTTTATTGTCACCTTTTCTTAATTCTTTTAAATGTTGTATCTTGTTAGATTTTAGAGGTAATGCAGAAAAACATTGTCTTTTAAAATTGTTAGTGTGAACAGTAAGGAACTGAAATAAAACTATCCTAAGAACAAGTGAGCAAACTGATCATAGGCAGAACTAGGATAATTTMTTTCTAAACAGATCACAGYAGTTTCACTAAGATCTAAGTAAGCTRRTCTAAGTGAAAAACAAGCAGTTCTTAATCATACAACAACTAGGAAGTAGATAGTCAAATCTAAGCAACCATAGATCTAAGTAATGGTAGATTTAATGGATCCGATATAGATCAAACAAAAACTAATAGACCTAATCTAGAAATGTAGATCTGTATAGATAAAGTTGTCAGAATAGATTTAATCTTCAGATCTGATTTATATATATAAACAACTTTAGAAACAGAGAACTAATAAACAAGAACAGATCACTTACCTTGTCTTGTAGTCTTACCTCTAAAGGAGACACAGCCACACATTAGAGATGTGATTCCACTTGTACTTATGCTCAGAAAAAATTAGGATCATAGATCTACCATATAGGTTAGATCTCTTACCAAGAGATGAATAGAGTTTCTTGCCACCAATGAAGAGATCAACACTTAAATACCCCACGGAATTTCTAAGATCAAACCCTCACCCATGCTGAACAAACCCTCACGCAAGACAGAGTTCACAGGCAGCTTGAAAGGGGGTCGTGGCTCAAGGATAAAGGGACCGGATCTATGCTGGAAGGTCACGGCTCAAAACTGAACAGCACAAGAAAGGAGACGGCAGCCTTAGAGGAAGGTCTGGGGACTGTAGAAGATGGCAGCAGCTCCAATCCTCAACACACAAGAAACAGCCACATAAAGCAGCCCAAACTGTCACTGAAACTCAGTCACTGTTGCAAAGGGGGGCCGCACTACCACATCACAGCAAAATAGCCTCAAAGGGGCCAAGCTACCACAGAAAATACTCCAACAGCAAATAGCCTCAAAGGGGGTCGAGCTACCACAGCAACAGCAATTGCAAAAGGGGGCCGCAGCAAAGAAAGGAGAGATCCGCTCACCTTAGAAGGATAGCACAAGAGCATAAATGAATAGTGTAAGAGGAAAGGGGGGGTAGTCCTCTATTTATACTTTTAGGCTAGGGTAGGGTAATAAAAATTATTAAATAAAATAACAATTAAAATAACATGTTTAATTAATATAAATATTAATTAAACATGTTATAATTAAAATATTTAATTTATAATTTCACATTAACCCTTAAGGCAAAAACAAAAACCCCAAAAACATAAGCAAGGGTAAAGGGGGGTTTAGGAAGGGGAGACTTGGTGGCAATACTTGTTCATTCATTCTCAAAGTGACCTCTTTTAATTTTATCATCATTGCATATGGGATACATCCCTCATGTGGTCATGTCCACCTTGAAGGAGGGACATATACCAACAAAATACCTGATCAAGGATCAAGTTGCCCCAGAACATTTCTGGGGTCTTATCCACCAAGGTACAAGACCAAGGATCAACCCATGCCCCAGGCATGGGTACCCTGGACCATGTCCAGGGGCCCTAGACATATCTAGGGGCTTTAACTGCTTGGTCCCAGACCAAGAACCC
>JASDQU010107606.1:168370-178768 GCA_032191745.1 Picea mariana
GTGTTGTGGTACCAATCAATCCATCCATGGAGTGAGAAATCCCAGTTTTGTCCTAGTCGAATGGCACAGGTCTCAGGGTGTCAGGTAGTACCGTATATAAGTATCCTGATTGTGAATAAATGAATTTGAACTATTGGGTCTTGCTAATGGCCTCTTCTTCAGAATGGGGGAATGTGGTGACCACATCTTTAGAAAAGAGAGAAACATATGATTTAAGAAACCAATTGAGACATTGTTGTGGGGTAGCGTCAGCTTTGCAGAGACTACATCGTCGACGCCACTCATGAATGTGATCAACAATGCATGTGGAGGAGGTTTGTTTGAAGTCTGAGAGTAGTTCAAGGCCATTTTCATGATGAATGGGTAGTTTAAAGAAGGTAAAAAATTCTTTGGCCAAGGATTCAAATGTCGCATGGGACCCATATTTTTCTTCTACATACCACTTGACTGATGGGCCAGTGAGCGTGCGTTTAAATAACCTCAATCAGATAGAATCATCCATGATGTTGTTTGAATAACACCATAGGTGAAAGGTCATGATATGGTTGGGGGGATTATCTCCTGCTTTTCCTTCAAAGTTGGGGATGTCTGAAGGGAGTTTGGTAGGAATTGCAGGCCATGTGGGGTTGTGAAATATAGGATCATTGGTGAGTTTAGTTAGATCCAGTATGTTGAGGGAAGCCAAATATGGCATATGAGGTGGTGTTAGAGGATTAATTCTAGCCATAGTGTGAGGGTTCTGGGTACCTGACCCTTGGAGGGGACTATGTGGGTTTGTACTTCCCCCTTGAGAAGAAGTTTCCCCCCCGCTTCTGTGTAAAGGAGAGCGAGTGGATGGTTAACCTTGGGAAGTGGACCCAAGTAAGGTGGAACCAAGCAAAGTTGATCCCAAAACAGTGGCACTCATAGGGGTGTTAGAAGGTGGAGCCGATGAGTTGGGAAGACTAGGGACTCCCCATAGAATAGGAGGGAGATTTAGCAAGTGTTTGGAACGACGGGGGTTCTGTGGGTCCCCTATGATGTTCGACTAGCTGAGTGGATGTGTGTGAATGGTGGTGAGAGAAATAAATAAACAAGAGCCTTTGCTGCAATTTTTGAACCTTCACAATATATTTCCCAATCAGATGTAATCACAAGGGCATCATACATAAAGAAATTTGATAAAGAAGCATATATGTGGATAGGTGGATTTTGTCTGTGTGGGAGAACAAATAAAACAAATGCTCGTGTCTTAAAAGACATAACACCCTTCCTCTCAAATAACACTGGACCTTCCAATAGAACTCGACAGTGGGGTCTGAAGCCACTGGAAGAGAAACTAGTGAAGGATGAAGAAATCAGTTATAATGAGGGGTAGAGGGGGCATATCCTGAAAAAGATGGCGATATTTCCCAATAGCCACACAAAATCTGATCAAGGTGCAATTGCATCCCACAATTGCCACCTGGGTAGATGTCCTAAATTTTGGTCACTAGGTACCTCGGTCAAAGTGCGACATTTAAATTTTTGGCCTCAGAAATGGGTCACAGGATGGATCCCGTCCAAAAGGTGGGTGCCTCAAGGGAGGATGCACAGAACAACTGGACCTTGGCCTTCAACTCTTCACAGGTATATCCCTACCTTCTGGTGTAGGAACACTTGACTTGAAGGATTTAAAAGTTCCCTATTTGTCAACTTCTATTGTTTTGACAATGTAGGAACCAGATAATGGGGAGTTATTTGGATGCCTATCCACGAGATCCTACCTAGACTAAAAAATTTCTTTTGGTACCTCCTGTGGATGAAAACATAGTGATTTTTTAGAAAGATTTTAGGTGTGGTTGTTTGAGAGATTAGGGGTGTGAACCAATCTCGTTGAATTTAAGTGGGTGTGGATAGTCTTGTCAAGAAAAGGGTGGGGTGTTTTAGAATCCCAAATGGAAGAAACTTACTTCAACCTCCATGATTTCTAGATAAGACTATGTGAGTGATTGGTGAACTTTGTGTGTGAACAAGTGAAAGTGTACCAAATTTTTAATAATTTAGGTGTCACCTTGTTGCATGTGGACTTTGCTTGGTCCTTACAAGTCTTGATTACCTAAGTTACTATGTGTCATTGGTACAGCCTTGCGGAATTTTAAAGTCCCTAGGAAACTAACATGTGGACATGTGGGTCTTTACTATTCCTTTGACTCCCTATTGTGATTTATTTCTAAGAAATCTTTGAAACTATCCTAGATTGTGCACATGTGGGCATGTATGGGCCCGTTATAAAACCTTTAAACTTCCCTAGTGATTTAATCTAATAAAGTAAATTTCAACACTATCTTATCTTTGTAGCATGTGGGCATGCATGGACCCTTACAATCTTAAGATGTGCTTGAAAAATAAACTAAGAGGAGTCCTGAGGGGGCTATTGTCCTCTCCTAAAGATTTTGTCTTTTTAAGGGAAATGAAATTGTCCCTCAACCTCCTTCTGATTCTCAATATCACTTTGGAGCGCAAGAGAAGAGAATACTCAACGATTGATATCCAATTTCTAGTCCCAATGTAATTTTTATATGTGATGTAGAATGACTCCCACTTAACCTTTAATCAAGGCAAGCCATCCATGTGGCAACATGAAAACAAAAACAAGAAAAAATTATGATTTTAACCCCCTAAGTGCCTGTGTTTTGACTAATCCCTTTATATGGAGAGGGAATGTAAGTGTGGTCCATATTACAATATGCATGGAATCAATTTTAAGAAGGCTATGGGCCCTCCATAGATCAAAAAAATCTTACAATGTGTATTTTTCTGCACAGGTGCACGGGTCTCAGAATAGACAAAAGCGCTTTGAGCACCACTGCATGAACTAAAAGAGACTTATGGGCACAGGTGCATAGAAGGCACTGAGTAATACAGTAGTTTTGGTGCATGTGCGCACGATGCGTGACTGTGGGCCGATAAACCCATGCACTTGTCACACGACCATGAAGAAAATTCCAGATGAAATTCCTTCAACTCAGCTTTGAATTCAGCTTCCTGTAGGTCAGCTTGGGCCGGTTATGGTACCTGCATGTTAAATAAACATAAAGAAGAGATAAAATAACCCAAATGGGGTAGGAAATTGATACCTTTCCCCATTGGAGTTGCCAATCTATTGCACCTCTTTTGTCACCTAAATGAGAAAAATAGGGTTTCTTACGAGCCTAGTTGGGTCAGCTAGGAAAGACAACAGTAAAGGAAAGGGTTAGAAAGATAAATCATAAAAGATAAACAAATAATTAAACTAAGAATAATAAAAACAATTAAACTAGAGTGCATATGGACATTAGAACAAGAAATAAACAAGACTCATGCCACCAATGGAAAGAATTGTATTAGTGGAAAGAAAAAATCAAAAAGAAAGAGAGACTTTGGGTCCCCTCTTCCTCCAAGAGAGGGATCTTGGACCCCCAAATATTGAGCTCTTCTTACAAATTAGGAACTAGGATGAAATGGTGAAGAGAATCCAAAGCACATTCACTCTAGCGGTTATATGAATGGCTAAGTGCAATGGTGCTAGCATACTCTTGATGAGGAAAGAGGATCCTCCAAGAGAATATCAACATCATAACAATATAAATGAATTCCTTGAAGATGTAGTGCACCCATGGCCTCTTTTTATAGAATAACTTTGAGGTATTATTCAACCATCTTTTAGTGTGAACATGGGGTTATTTAGGGCACCTTTAGGTCTTTGACCAACCACCCAGTCGGATTCAGCCGAGATTTGGATGTCAAATCGACTTGGAAGTTGAACCAGAAGTGGGTGGGAGGCTGACCAATATCATAAATGCGTTGTTCTGAGGTGTACATGGCTTTTGCATCCACAATCACACATCGGGTGCATGTGCACTTTTCTGGCATTTTTCGACTGGCGCACATGCACACACTTCTTGTATATCCTTAGCACATGTTGATTTTATTACTGGTTGTATAGTTTTGGACCTTTGGAAATGTTTTTTTTCGTCATTTTTGATCCATGGGTGGACTAATAGTTGTTTGAAGATGTTGGATTCCTGTAACCATTTGCGGATGAAATTTCAGTGATAACACCAACCATGATAAAAGAGATGGGGGACTAAAATCCAATAGTTAGGGAAAGGGAGGGGCCTAAAAGTTAAGGAAAAGGGGCTAATCTAGGGAGCTTACGCCAAAAATGAATGTTATATTAATATTTCTTAAATCATAAAGTATGGATAATTATTTTATCCTAAGTTCTAAAGTTGGGGACAAGTAGGAAAAAGTAGCTCCGAACATGACAAGTGTCAAGTTGGGGACATGCATACATATTGTTGGGACTTAGTTCATTTTACCATATTTTTCATGATATTTTCCATCATTCTTCCCATCATTCCTTCCATCATTCAGTCATCTAGTCAATCATCCATGAGCATGCACACACCCATTGAGCTATTTTTCGTATCTTCGTGACTGTCCCTGAACTGGTATCCATAGACATTTTTGTGTTGGTGTGTTTGGTTATCTTGGGAGATGGAATGAAGAAGTGATTTTTCAGGCCCATGGGATATTGAAGAGGTGGGTTGTCAGGCATGTAAGAAAATATTTGGGTGAGAGAATTGCTGGGAATTGATTTCCTGAAGGTGCTAAACTATAGCTACAGTTCTCTTAGACTTCCTGTCTGACCTGTTGTTGAAGCCCATAAAGGAAGTAGGGAAGCCAAAGGAATATTGAGTAGAGAAGGGGAACACTTCCTGGGTGGGACAGACATGTGGGGAAGGATGGACTGTAGGTTGTTAGTTTGAGTTGGAACCTGAGACAAAGTCTTTCCTGTTGTCTATGAGCCTTTAGCCTGGTTAGGAATCCCTTTACCCGGGTGGAGTTTAGTCCCATCTCGGGGGTGACTCACTGTTGAGAGTGATGAACAGTGTGGTCTAAGGTTGGGAGGTTCGTGGAAGGTCTGCACGCAGTTGGTGACATTCTTACAAAGATAAGTGCCAATTGTGTGATAAATTTACATGTTGTATTGTTATTTACGTGCTTATTTTTATGGGATATCATATGTGTGGTTATAATTGTGTTTATTTTTATGGGTATTTCCTGTATATGTTGCATGTATATGTTTATTGTTATTTCAGTGTGAATCCATGCATTTATAGATGTATTTGGTTGTTTATGTTTTATATATATGTTTCCGCAAGAGTTCTATGTGTATATATTTTAATTACATGCGGTTCAAAAAATTTATGTGGCATAGCTCAGTTGGATACTGGGTATGTTACAGTATGTTCCACAGAGAGAATGAAATATTTTTTTGGCATAGCATGGCCCAACATGGATGGACAGGGACGTTACAACATGGTATCAGAGCTTCATTTTTCAACACTGAGCCTAGATGGGCCGAGGAAGTTGAGTTGACGCGAAATGTCACAGAGGATTTATTTCGAAGTGGCCAAATTTCAATTTGTAGAGAATCCATGGTAAAATGTAACAACAACTGGGTGGAATTGGGGAAAAGCCCCAATTTTTGTTGTTAAATTCATCAGAAAATGGAGAAATCTAGCCAAGTGATTAGATATTCCTGATTTAATATATGTTCTAGAAAATTCAGATCTAAAATGGGTTGAATTTGAAGTTACAGTGAAGACATGTCATATGGAGCGAGTTTAGTGGTTAAAATTCTTAATTTGCGAATTGATTTTGGATAAATTCGTTCTAGAAATGTCAACTTATAATGATTTCTTGTTGCATAGGTTGAACTGGTTTTAACGAGGTGAAATTTAACAAATTTCATGGTTGCAGAATGTCTATGGTAACTTGGGGAAAAAGTTAAGCAAAAGACCCAATTTCTATAACGGAATTCACGAGGAATTAATGCACATAAAAATGAATGTGCATAGGTGGGCGCACTAAAAAGGCACGATGCACAGTGAAAATATTGTGATAGGTAAAATTCGGCAATGCGCGGCAAGATATTGGTGTGTTGGTACGCGGAAAAAAATGTTAGTGTGCGGGTGTGCGCGCGAAATTTTGGCACCGCGCGAAAAAATGTTGGTGTACAGGAATGCATAATAAATTTAACATTGCATAGTGTGCACACGCATGATAATGACACGTGTGGTGTGCACAGTGTTGGCAGAGCGTAGAGGAGTTTTGTTGGTGCACGCGCAATGTGGGTATATGTTGTCGCGCGACAATTTAGTTAGTGGTGCACTTAGAGTTTTGCTACACGGTGGAGACGTACTAAACTTTGGCATGGTGCAGTGCATAGAGTATAATTCATGCGGAATATCAGTGCGTGGTACAAAACTGCGCACAACAGATAATAGTGCAAGAACCACAACTGTGAGCGGTGAATATTGGCACGCGACACAAAAATAGTGCGCGGTTATTGGTGTGACAGAGAAGTGATACACAGTGGTTATAGGTGTGCGAAGCATGATTTACCTTGTGATGTTGCTGCACATGGTAAATATAGATTTATAGGTTGTAATTTTTGCACACGAAATAGTTTGAAGGGTGAACAACAACAGAAAAACAACGATTTTCTACGACGTTTTATATCATTTGAATGTCATCTTTTTGCAGTGCATTTCTAAGGGCCTTTACAACGTTTCTAGCTACTCAAAAACCATGAGAACAGAGTGTGACAAGGCACACTATGTATTTGTAGCTAAAATAAAAGAGCTCGGAGAGAGATTTCTTATGGTGTAAACTGTTCGTCAAACGGAGCTTTTATGAGAAAGTTACAACACAAACAATGAAGGGTAAATTTTAAGACCCAATTAACTTCAAAGAGCCATAACTTTTTGCTTCAAAATAAGATTCAGGTGCACGAGTAGTCAATGGAAATATATTGAGCCATAGAATACATTCCCATATTTCAATTAAATTTATGGGCATGTTAAAAGTGTTTAATATGGAAAATAAGGTACCTATAGCATACTGGTTGCAATATGGTATTTTGGTTTGGAATTTCAGCAGGCTGTAACTAGCAGCCACGAACCCATAAAGAGATGAAACTTGGAAAAAATTTCCATAAGATGTATATGAGGAAACCCAATTGAGCGCCTACGAAAATTCCAAAGGAGTAGGTGAAAAAATGCATATTACAGCACATAGTTGCGTCAAGTTGAAAAATGAATAGAAACATTAATGGAAAAATTTCAAACAGCCATAACTTTCTTCTCAAGACTGAGAATTGAGCATGAGAGAAGGCATTGGAAAGTTATTGGATAGTGGAATCTAAATATACACCCAGAAAACTGATTTGGGCATTCAATTTTTCAAGAAATCAAAAGAAAGAGTTATGATATATTATTGAATTAGAATGCTTCATATTTTCATGAAATTGTTGAAACAATTAGCCTGACAAAGTTTTGTTGGCTTCACATTTTGCAGAGTTAACAACAACTAGATCAGATAAATATCAACATAGATTCCATAGTAATGGAGGAGTCACAGGGGACTTACAGTGAGGAGGATGATATTAGAGGGATGGATGTCCATTTGGGCATTGAAGGAACAAACTCCAATGGACATGGAGATGAAGGGAATGAAAACATGAATATGGAAGAGATCATTAAAAATTTGCAGAAGGATGTCCAAAGCCATAAAGATGATAATGAAAGGCTTATGAAAGACAAGGAGTAACAGAATGACTTCAACATGAAGTTAATGCAGATCTTGAACCAAATAGAAAATAAATTGGACAAGGAGAGTGGCTCAAGAAAATCTAGAAGTCACAGGCCTCCTAATAAGAAAAGAAGAGCAAGAAGTGTTATCAAACATCACCACCACTCCCCGAGGCATTCCAATAAGAGAGAACACACAATCTCGAGTCCATCCCCTATCAAGAAGCATAAGGGGCCTGGGTTGGATGAGCTACGAGGAGAAATGAATAAAATCAAACCTCCTACATTTGATGGTGAGAACAATAAGGATGAATATGAAAAGACATGGTTGTGGGGCATGAGAAAGTATTTTCAATTGCATAGTTATTATTCTCATGCAGAAGGTATAATTTCTATCTATCAACTCAAGGGAAAGGCATCCATGTGGTGGGATCAACTTGTGTGGGTGCAACACATTAAAGAGAAAAGTGCTACTTGGAGGGAATTCAAGAAGTATTTTGAGAAGAGATACTTGACTAAGAGATACTATGACAAGAAAATGAAAGAGTTATTTCAACTCAAGCTTGGGAGTATGACAATAGATGAATATGAGAGAAGGCTTTTAGAACTACTGAAGTATGTCTCTTTCAGCAAGGATGAAACAATTAAAATTCAAAGGCATTTGAATGGATTTCCATCATTCATCAGTGACAAAATATAGTATGATGATCCAAAGACATTGGAGGAGACCACAAGAAGAGCTAAATGCCTATATGATCAGCATAAATCAAGTCCAAATTTCCAAAAATCTTGGGAAGACAAAAATAAATTCAAGGTGGATTAGAGGAAGAAGGGATCTAAGCCACCATTCTTCAAAAATAATCCACAGTGACAACAAACTCATAGAGAGCCCAGAGTGATTGAAATAGAGGGTCAAAGGCCAAGACAACCACCTATTCAATGTTGGGGTTGTAAAGGAGATCACATGTTCAGAGATTGTCCTCACAGAGGTGAAAAAGGGAGAATTGTTCACAATGTACAACAAGATGAAACAGTGGAGGACATGGGTAGAAATGTGTCAAGGATCTATGCAGCCCTTAACAACAAGCATGTAGAGTGTCAATCACATATGATTGAAGTGGAAGGTATGATCAACAACCAAACCATTGTTATTTTAATTGATTTAGGAGCTAGTCATAGTTATATAGATCCTAAGATGGTGGAAAGTTTTCATTTGCCAAGAATCAAGAATGGGAAATATTGGTTGGTGAAGCTGGCTACAAGAGACAAAAGAAAAGTTAATGAGATGGTTAACTCATGTCTTATGGACATGAATGGACTGAACACCAGAGCAGATTTGAACATCTTGCCTTTAGGTTCCTATGACTATCTAATTGGGATGGATTGGTTGGACCAACATCATGCCATCCTAGAATGTCATAACAAAGCATTTACTTTCTTGGATGAGGAAGGGAACCTAAGGAGAGTGCAGGGAATTCCTAGAGAAGTAACCATCAGAGAAACTTCATCATTGTAGCTAAAGAAATGTTGTAGAAAAGGGTGTCAAATATTTACAGCTCATATGGAAGAGACACCTAAAGATAAGGTGCCAAATTTGGAAGATTATGTAGTCTTGGAAACTTTTGAAGATGTGTTCAGGGAGGTACCAGAACTACCCCCAAAGAGAGATATTGATTTCTCTATAAATTTAATGCTTGGAGCAGCTCCAGTGTCAAAGACTTCTTATAGAATGAGTAAATTAGAGCTTAAGGAGTTGCAAATGTAGTTTGAAGAACTTTTGAAGGAGGGGTATATATGCCCAAGTGTGTCACCTTGGGGTGCCCCAGTGTTTTTTGTGAAGAAGAAGGATGGGACATTAAGATTGTGCATTGATTTTAGATAGTTGAATAAAGTGACTGTTAAGAACAAGTATCCTCTGCCAATGATTGATGATATTTTTCATCAATTGAAGGATGCAAAGATCTTTCCAAAGATAGATCTTAGGTCAGGGTACTATCAGGTAATGATTATAGAGGAAGATATCAAAAAGACTGCTCGCAGGACAAGGTATGGTCATTATGAGTTCACAATGCTTTCATTTGGGATGTCAAATGCACCAACTGTTTTCATGTGCTTAATGAATGGTTTTTTCCGAGAATATTTAGACAAGTTTGTCATTGTCTTTTTGGATGACATTCTTATATATTCCAAGTCAAAAGAAGAGCATGAACATCATTTGAGGATGGTGTTGCAAGTATTAAGGGAGCATCAACTGTATGCCAAATTGAGCAAGTGCTCATTTTATCAGAAGAAAATTCATTATTTGGGGCATATAATTTCAAAGGATGGGATAATAGTGGATCCTGAGAAGATAGAAGACATTAAAGAATGGTCAGCGCCAAAGAATGTGACAGAGTTCAGATCATTCATGGGCCTTGCATGATACTATAAGAGATTTATTGAAGGATTCTCAAAGATTGCACACCCAAACACTTCCTTACAAAGAAAGGGTGTGAAATTTCAGTGGACATTGTATTGTGAAAGGAGTTTCCAACACTTGAAATAGTTATTAACAAGTGCTCCAATACTAAGGATTACAGACCCAAATGAAGACTTCATTGTATGCACAGATGCATGTAAAGAGGAACTTGGTGGAGTCCTCAGTCAAAATGGGTTTGTTATATGTGTTGCATTCCTTTCATCACCTAAATGAGAAAAATAAGGACACTTACAAGTCTAGTTGGGTTAGCTAGACAAGACAACAGTGAATGCAAGAGTTAGAAACATCAAGCATAAGAAATAAACAAAGACCTAAACT
>JASDQU010107606.1:178868-213707 GCA_032191745.1 Picea mariana
CAAGTACCTCCTTGAACACATCTTCAAAATATTCCAGGACTGGATAATCCTCCAAATTTGGCACCTTATCTCTAGGTGTCTCCACCAAATGAGCTGCATATTTGACACCCTTTTCTGTAATAATTCTTCAGCTGCAATGATGAAATTTCTCTAATGGTTACTGCCCTAGGAATTCCTTGTACTTTCCTTAGTTTCCCTTCCTCATCCAGGCAAGTAAATGCTTTGTTGTGATAGTTTAAGAGAGTGTTATGTTGGTCCAACCAATCCATCCCAATTAGACAATCATAGGAACCTAAAGGCAAGATGTTTAAATATGCCTTGGTGTTCAGTCCATTCATGTCTATGAGGCATGACTTAACCATATCATTAACTTTTCTTCTAGCTCCTATATCCAGCTGCACCAACCAGGATTTCCCATGCTTGCTTCTTGGAAATTGAAAACTTTCCACCATCTTAGGGTCTATATAGCTATGACTAGATCCTAAATCAATTAAAATAGCAATGGTTTGGTTGTTGATCATACCTTCCACTTCAATCATGTGGGATTGATACCTTGCTTGATTATTTTCCAGAGCTGCAGAAATCATTGGCACATATTTGCCCATGTCCTTCATTGTTTCAGCTTGGTGTACATTGTGAACAACCCTACCTTTTTCACCTTTGTGAGGACAATCTTTGAACCTATGATCTCCTTTACAACTCCAACATTGAATAGGTGGTTGCCTTGGCCTTTGACTCCCTGTGTCAATCATTCTGTCTTCTTTAGGAATTTGTTGTCCTTGTGGATTATTTCTGAAGAATGGTGGCTTAGCGCCCTTCTTCCTCTAATCCATCTTGAATTTCTTATTATCTTCCTAAGCCTTTTGGAAAGATGGCCTTGCTTTCTTCTGATCATATAGGCATTTAGATCGCCTTATGGTCTCTTCCAATGTATTGGGATCATCATACTATATTTTTTCACTGATGAGTGATGGAAATCCACTCAAATACCTTTGAATTTTGACTGTCTCATCCTTGATGAAATAGACATATTTCAGCAGTTCTAGAAACCTTCTCTCATATTCATCTATGGTCATACTTCCAAGCTCAAGTTCAAAGAACTCTTTCATTTTCTTGTCATAGTATCTCTTAGTCAAGTATTTCTTCTCAAAATACTTCTTGAATTCCCTCCAAGCAACAATTTTCTCTTTAATGTGTTGCACCTGCACAAACTGATCCCACCACATGGAGGCCTTTCCTTTGAGTTGATAGATAACAATTATACCTTCTGCATGAGAAGAATAATNCATGCCCAACAACCATGTTTCTTCATCTTCATCCTTTTTGTGCTCTCCATCAAATGTAGGAGGTTTGATTTTGTTCATTTCTCCTCATAGTTCATCTACCCTAGACCTCTTATACCTTCTGACAGGGGATGGACTTGAACTCTTTCTTGTTCTATTATTGGAATGCCTTGGGGAGTGATGGTGATGTCTGCTAATACTTCTTGTTTTTATTTCCTCATCCAAAGGCTTGTGACTTCCAGATTTTCTTAAGCCATTCTCCTTAATCAATTTCATTTCTATTATGTTCAATCCCTCCAATAACTTCATGTTGAAGTCATCCTGATTCTTTTTGGCTCTCATAATCCTTTCATTATCATCTTTATGGATTTGGACATCCTTCTGCAAATTCTTAATGGTCTCTACCATAATTATGTTTTCATTCCTTTCTTCTCCATGTCCATTGGATTTTGTTCCTTGAATGCCCAAATGGACATCCACCCCTCTGCTCTCATATTGCTGATTGTAATTCCCCTATGCTTCTTCCATTCCTATGGGCTCTGCACTAGTCTGATCTGATCTAGTTGTTGTTAATTTTGCAAAATGTGCAACCATCAAAACTTATCAGGCTAACAATTCAACAATTCATGAAAAATATGAACCATTTTGGTTCAATATATACATTAGAATTATCTCTCCTGATTTCCTGGTGTTATCACCATGAMAATTCTAGATAAKACCCARGTCTTGAAAACATAGAYRTGTGACGCCTTCARAGATACATYTRGGCAARAAGGTGGTTTKYCRAAACCACTTTCACMAAGACGYAGTATCACGTGTTTCAATATGCCAAATCCACCACTCGTGGAGCGGGCTAYGACTAGTTAGATCAYYCTGTTTCACTTGTTTGGTACTTYRCAACCATGTGAGGTCAKMTGAACGCCGCCAWGTAATAAACTCAAAAKTTAATCATTTGAAATGGATTAGMYRAGCATGTAAATCCAACGCTCTTGTACGTAGTYCGTCTGCGCTTCATAATTGGAATTCTATAACTACCAATCCTCAAGTATGAAGGTATCTGCTTATCCATAAATGAAGTGATCTCCAAATTGATTGACTTTATGCTCTCTATAAAATCATTTCTGTATCCACAAACTAAGATACATGGACAAGGCTAAATACAGTGAGACTGGTTATTCAGGCAACATGCTAGACTTTCCTGCGAATAAGGAGGCAAGGGTATTTGTGCACATTCTAGCAACTAAATTCCACACAGAGCTGTCTATAGATTCACAGTTGGAAGCTAGGATGAATCCCACTATGAAGGATTTAGTCATCAATAAGCCAGCTGCTAAGAATAAAATGAGAAAGTGGCAGAAGAAGAAGGATTCCACGACTGAAATGGCCAAAAGTGTTGGAGAGAATCAACCGATCTAGTTAGATTCTGTAAAGGACCAGATCACTAAGATGAAGTGAGTCTTCAACTAAAGTTAAGTATGTTTCAACAAATTTTGAATAGCTGGTAGCAGAGGTAAGGAGCACTAGAGATGATAGGCCTGTTCTTAAATGACCCTTTTACAACAGGATAACTGCTATCATTCCCTTTTTGTAATTTTGGGATTAATACGATTATATAAATGCAGAAGCAGATTTTGGAATGTTTATTACAAAATTCTATATGGTGGTGTTATGAGTCTTGTTTTCTTTTATAGTATTCTTTTCTTGTAAGCTTATATTTCACTTCCATCTGTCTGAATCGGAGGAATATAAAACTCAAAATTCTTTTTAATTAATGCTTTGATGCGATTGTGTGTTTCTTTTTCTTCTAATATTATGCAAATTAAACTCAGACTCATCACCTTCCAAACGACTTCGTGCACACTAAACTTCAACCTATATATCCATATTTATCGTGCATAGCAACATCACAAGGTAAAATGTGTTTCCGTGCACCTATATCCACTATGCATTTCTTCTTCGTCGCACCGACAACTTGCCCGCACTACTTTTGTGTTGTGCACCAATATCCATTGTGCACAGTTTTGGTATCGTGCACTGATACTCCACATGCATTTCTCCCTATGCATTGCACCATGTCAAAGTTCAACATGTTCGATCGCGCACAATACTCTGCGCACATCATTGAATACACTATCGCGAGACAACTTATACTCATATTATGCACGTACCAACAAAAATCCTCTGTGTTATGCAATACTTGTGCACCCCATGTGTAGATTACTATATGCGTGCTCATCGTGCAAGGCTAAATTTAGCCCATGCATCTGCACACAATAATATTTTGCACGATGCCACAATTTACCGTGCACACTTGCATGCCAACGTTTTCCGCACAATGCCAAAATTTACCACGCGCGCCTGAACGCCAAAATTTTCCATGGATGCTCCATGACTTGAAATTTGGTCACTTCGAAATTAATATTCTGTAAATATTTGCTTCACTTGAACCTTTCCAGCCGATCTAGGCTCAGTGTTGAAAATGAAGCTCTGATACCAATTTGTAACGTCCCCCGACCACCCACAGGCTGGGGAATGCCACTCCAGAGCAATCTCTCATGCTCTGATACCAATTTGTAATGTCCCCCGGCCACCCACAGGCTAGGGAATGCCACTCCAGAGAAATATCTCATGCTCCGATACCAGTTGGTAACATCCCCACCCTTACACAGGCCGAGCCATGCTACTCTAGGGAACACTTTCGTTCTCTTATTGTGAAACATACGGTAACACACCCAGTATTCAACAGAGCTATGCCAGCTAAATTTTCTCTTCAAACTGCATGCAACTTAAACATATACATACAACACTCTTGCGGAAGATTTACATATAAACATAAACAAACAATTACATTCTGTAATATATTATTTCATACTGAAATAACAGTAAACACAGATATGAAGCATATGCAGGGAAATACCCATAAACATACATGCAATTATAATCACATATATGATAAACCGCAACATAAGCACGTAAATAGCAATGCAACATATAATTTTATCATACAATTGGTACTTGGAAATATTGTCACCAACTATGTATAAACCATCCACGAACCTCCCAGCCTTAGACTACAGTGTTCATCACTCTCAACAGTGAGTCACCCCCGAGCTGGGACTGAACTCCACTCGGGTAAAGGGGTTCCTAACCAGGCTAGGGTTCACATAAAAAAAGAAAGACTCCATCTCAGGTGCTCTGTCAACTAATAGCCTACAACCTCTCATTCCCCACATGCCTTTCCCACCTAAGGAAGTGTGCCCCTTCTCTGCTCAACGGTCCCTTGGCTGCCCCACTTCCCTTCTAGGGCTTCAGCAACAAGCCGGATAGGAATTCTCAGAGCATTGTAGTTGTAGTTTATCACCTTCGGGAATCAATCCTCAACAATTCTCTCACTTGGAGAATTTCTCATGGGCATGAAAACTAGCCTCTTCAATTTCCCACGGGCCTGACAACTTGCTTCTTCAATCTCGCTCCCAAGCTAACCAGGTACACCAACCATAGAAGGTTATGGAAACAAACTCATATTCAGTGAAATGAATGTCTGAAGGATAACGGAATGCATGAGTGAAAATGGTCATGGAATTATTGACGGGATAACTGAGTGATGGAAGGAGTCATCGTGAAGTATAATAGTCCAAACGATCGTGAAGGTGATGGTGAGAATGATCCTCAAAAAGTGACCAAATGAGTTAAGTATCCATGATATGAATGTATGTCCCCCACTTGACACTTTTCATGTTGGAAGCTACTTTGGTCCGCTTGTCCCCAACTTTAGAACTTGGGATAAAATAATTATCCATACTTTATGCTTTAGGAAATATTAATATAATATTCCTTTTTGGCTTAATCTCTCTATCTTAGCGCTTTCCTTAACTTTTTCCCTCCATTTCCCCAACTGGTGAAGTTTAGTCCCCCATCTCTTTTATCATGGTCAGTTTGTGCACAATGATGTATTTTATATTAATCATGAGACATATAAAAAATAGGTGCATTGGCTTTTAAAATCTAGTCACTCTGGCCTAATTCCAAAACATAATCATTCCAACTTATAATAACTGGCTCACCAGCCTGTATCACATATCATATACACAAGGTTCGTTGACCTCCATGCTACATGCACTTTAGTTACTGCCTGCGGTATCTGGGAATGTGCATGCTACATCATTTTACTACGCAGTTCATGCGCGCACTATGCCATAGAAGGTGCATTACAAAATGATGTCAAAACAACTCACCGGCTTAAGTACACTCACATTACATTTACAATTGGGTTCGGTTGAGGGATATTACATTGGGTGTGACTGAGAGAGGTGGTGAGAGATGAGGAGCAGAATGTATGGGGTGCTTTGGCAGCTTGTGGGCTGCTGAAGTTTTTTGAGTGTTCACTAGTGCGTCACAAGAGTACCTGTTGCAGTTCCTGATTTCGATGTGGAGTCTGGATCTGTAGTGTTTCATTGTTTGAGGTGAGAATACGACATTCTCTACAACAGAGGATGTATATTTTTTGACTGGAATCCCTTTTCGGGGAACCCTACTACCTGACGAGCCCATGGTACCTAGAGATGGTCAGTTGGTTGACCTAGCCCAAACATATTGTTCGGGAGAGGACTTCATGTTGGGGTTGGTGGTGAGGATTGGGGCGATGGACTCCCTAGTGCATCATTGCATGGCAACGATGATTGTGAGAGTCTATGGATATCTCACGACTCAACGGATTAGCGGGGGTCAACTGAGGATCATGGAGAGGGTACTGGGGGGTGAGAATTTTACCTGGGGCTTGATGCTACATGCCAAGATGGTGGGGCAACTCAACAGGTGTCGAGCTGCTGACTCAAGGGAATTTTCCTTTGGGTCCATCTTGGTAGCATGGGTTTTGGAGAGGGTTCCCATGTTGCGCTAGAGAGTTTTATTGAACGCACCTGGTGTGTGAGAGTCACGACTGAGGCAGTGGGCGCTGATTTTGGTTCATCATGGTGGTGGGAAGGGTGGCCATTACTTTACGGCTGAGGCAACATGGGTGTGGCGTTAGATGCCATAGATCATACTCTGATACCCGTATAGTGGGGTGGACTTCTGGGAGGATCCAGATATGGTTCTACCCCCCGGAAAGGTGTTTGGCAATAGAGGTATGGTGTTATATTTGATGTTTTTATATTTAGATAGTATAGAATGTTATTTATGTATAGATGGATGCTGATTCTATCACTTGTTTGTTGTGTGTGCAGATGTGGGACCTCGCATACATGAGGTTGAATTGGTTAGAGCACTAACTCATCAGGGGCTTGTGAGACCACCGTGGGGAGAGTCGTGGGCAGGGGAGAGATGAAAAAGGGATGAGGCTGGTGTGGGGCCGACTGATGAGGAGAGAGTAAGCAAGAGACATCATTTTGATGATCCAGGTGCAGGTCCATCACATGCTCCTCCGGAGAGGGCTGGGGGAGAGTTCGAGGATTTTCATTGTCGATTGGAGGCGATACTATAGGGAGTGCCCGAGGGTATGTGGGTGCATATCCAGGAAAAGGGAGTCTTGGAGCAGTGTGTGGGCCTTCCAATGGAGTCATGGACCCTTATCTGTAGAGTAGATATATCGGGGGCAGTTATGACCAGGTGACTTCCCTCAGGATGTGAGGGACCATTAGCTGGTAGGGAACCTCCTCCCGAGAGAGGACTAGGTGGTGGAGCCTTAGAGGCATCATGAGTACCTCTATATATGTATTTTTGTATTTATATAGGCTTGCGAGCCCATTTTGTATGTGGTGTTGTGACACCGATTTTGTATTTATAGGGGTGAGGTGGTTCACCTACCTACGGATATTGTACATGTACTGTTTTTTGTAAACATTGATGGCACATTGACCGATATATATATATATATATATATATATATGTATGAATATACATTTTGGGATCCTTGTGATGTTCACATGTGTTGATATTTTTCATTTATGAAGTCTAATTTGTATGTTGTGACTGATTTTTGATGGGTTATGTATGTGTAATGGTAACTTGATGGGATAAATGCCAATCTAACACTAGGTTAGCCATATTATCTGCTATTTGATTAAATTGCATTGGAATATGTGTAAATGTGATTGAATCAAAATGTCAAGATAAAAGTCTAACTTGCAGGTATTTACAGAAGAGGCAAGGATCATGGACACGGTACACATTGTTGAGCTGGAGGACAACAAGTTGGGAATCTAATAAGGTGCTAAGGTGATGAGTATGGCGGCCATTGGCCTCTACAAGGAGGCCAATGATGACTGTGTAATATGTTGGGTTTTTGGTTGTTGAGCCTAGGCATATGCCGCTGGATTGGAGTAGTTCATGTGATGGGGTATAGAGGGCCCAAGCGGCCGAAGTGATATTCTGTGTCCAATGACTAGCTTCGTTGGAATAACCGATGTGGTAGCCTGATGGAGGAGGCATCTGTAAATAACACACATGATATATTAGACGCAAGGCATGGAGGAAAATGAAGATTAAAAACTCTACAAAAAGTGTACAAAAGAAAAAGCCTAGTGGAGAATGGCTACATTCAGGCGTAAAATTTCTTTAAGTACAACTCGTTGACGAGCTCTTTGATAGGATGGCCTTCGGGAGAGGCCAGAATGTATGTGATTTTAGTGAGGCAATGTTGGATGATCTAAGGTCCATGCCATAATGAATTTAATTTTTCATGGCCGAGGGTATCGTGCACGATATTGTAAGCAAGGACGAGGTCGCCTTCGTTGAATGATCGAAGGTTGACATGGTTATCGAAGGTGGACTTTGACCATTTTTTGGTTGCTTCGATGTTCTGTAATGAAGAGTGACGATCTTCATCCAGTGACTCTAAGTTCAGAAAACACTGCTCCATTGGAGCAGATTTGGGTAATAGCTCAATAGCAGTGCCCAAGGTGGGAATTTCGCACTCGATGGGGAGAGTGGCCTTGACCCCATGGACAAGATGAAATGGTATGAAACTAGTGGTAGTTTTAACTACTGTGCGATAAGCCCATAGTGAAAAAAACAACATATGGTGCCAATTGGTCTTATGTTTATTAACAGTGAGCTGCAACATGGTTTTGAGGACCTTGTTGACCACCTCTACCTGTCCGTTGGACTGAGGGTAGTATGGGGAGGCGAACTCATGGGAGAAACCTAACCTGGAGGAGAGTTCGATGAAAATCTCATTCTCGAAGTGTTTCCCATGATCGAAGACTAATTGTAGTGGGACTCCAATGTGGGAGATGACGTGGTTAAAGAAAAAACGTGTTGCAGTGTCAGCGATGTTGAAGGTAGGCATGGCTTCGGCCCACCTGGTGAAGTAATCGAATGCAATGATGATGTATTTGTGTCTATTGCTAGATGGAGGGTTGCAAGTCATGAAGTCTATGCCCCATTTGCAAAAGGGTCCGACAGTAATGACTGGGTGGAGAAGAGCGGGTGGTGCTCTTGCTTTGTTGGCATATAGCTAACATTTTTCACATCGCTTCACAACATGGATTCAATCATGAAACAATGTGGGCCATAAATAACTGGCTCGAATGATTTTCTGGGTAGTGGACATCCCTAAGAGGTGGCCATCGCAGATGCCACTATGGCAATCATTCAGGACTCTATCGGCTTCATCGATAGTCAAACATCGATGAAGTATGGTTTTGACCCCTCGTCGGTATAACATATCACCGAAAAGGAGGTAGCAGGGGGCCTAGTGTCGAATACGTCGACGATCAGCTCAAGAAAGGTGATTGCCAAACTTTTGTGTTCAAAGGTATATGAGGAGATCATCGTACTAGGGATCATCCAAGGGGATGTAAAAGAGATGTTCATCGGGAAATTTTGTATTGACGGGAGAACTGGTAGTATTGGAAATAAATGTCATAATGAGTTCGAAAAGGATGAGGGACTTCTTTCTCTTGGGTGTTGAAAATTCGAGGTCGTACTCCTGAAAGATGATGATCCATCGAGCAAATTTTCCATTAATTTTTCGGCGACTGAGCAAGTATTGCATGGGGTTGGAATCTATTGCGACCTTGGTAGTTCGAAGCAGGATGTTATTGCGTAGTTTCTAGACTGTGAGGACAACTACAAAGGTGAGTTTCTCTTTGTGATTTTATTTCAAGGGTGGCTCTGAAAGGTTTTTACTAATATAGTAAATGACATGGTTCTGATCGTCATCCCCTAATTGGACGAGAACTCCTGCTACGAAGATGGCTGAGGCCGATAAGTAGAGGAGATAGTCATGGTCATAGTCGAGTGGACTAATCAATGGGGCATTGGAGAGGGCCACTTTGAGATCATCAAAAGCGGTTTGGGAATATCCATCCCATTGGAATGGGATATCATGATGTAAGAGGTGAAGGAAACCATGTGCCCGGGTGGCGTAATCGGGGACAAAGCGGATTAAAAAGTTAGCTTTGCCTTGTAAGCTTTGCACCTAGCATAAATTCCAAGGGGGGGGAATTTCCGTGATGGCCCGGACTTTGAGGGGGTCCATTGTGATGCTGTGTTGGGAGACAATGAACCCAAGGAGGATTCCATCGGTGACACAAAATACACACTTGAGAGGGTTCAAGCGGATATTGTACTAATGACTCCTATGAAAGACAATGCATAAGTCATCAAGATGTTGAGTGCATTTCTTGGATCGAGTGGTGAGAGTGTTCAAGTAGGCGAGGATGATTTGAGCCTGATTATGAAAGATGTATGCCATGGCGTGTTGAAAAGTGACACCAGCATTCTAGAGGCCAAAAGGCATGACATGATATGCAAAAGTACCCCAAGGGGTAGTGAATGTGGTTTTGTATTGATCAGATGGGTGAATATGTATTTGGTTGTAGCCAAAGAAATCATCCATTAAGGACAAAGCCTTGTGGCCGACACAATCATCAATAATTTGGTCGATAAAGGGCATTGGGAAATTGTCTTTGGGACAGGCATGATTGAGATCGTGAAAGTCCATATAGATGTGGATAGTGCCCTGTTTTTTATTAACGGGTTGGGGTTGGAGACCCATGACGTATATGCAATGGGGTATATGAACCCTGAAACACATAATTTTTCAATATCGGCTTTGATGGCTGTCACTTTGGATGGTTGTAATGGATGTTTCTTTTGTTGTATAGGTGTGATATCAAGCCAAGTGTCTATATGATGTTTGACAATAGAGGGATCAAGGCCGATCATTTCTGTGTATGACCAGGAAAAAATGTCTTGGTATTCCTGGAAGAGAGATTTGTAAGCTATGATTTCTTCGGGACAGCATGCAGTGTCGATGGTGATTTCCTCTATGATTCCAGGTTTGATGGAAATATCAATTGTGATGGTGGGGGAGATGTTGGCCATGTTGCCTTCTTCAAAAGCGTTGGGGGCATGGATATGATTATTGAACCAATATATATTCCATGAGGGGATAAAATATTTGGTTTTGATTGTGTATATGGAGTTTTGTTTGGGAAGCGTAAAGGCTTCCTTTGAAAGAAACAACGCTCTATGATGGAGTGGATCCCATGGGCAATCGGGTGTTGTTAATTCCTTGAAGATGTCTTTGTCGCAGTGGAACTATCGAGAATATAAGGGATCCAGGGGAGTAACATTGGTGATTGTCACCGTGTGATTATATTCTGGTGAAGAGGAAGGGGGAATGACGTAAGGGCATTGCATGGGTTCGCTTGTCATAAACCAAATATCAAGATATTGTGGGTTGAAAATGGTAGTCGGGCATAAAATTTCCATGGGGAAATGAATGGGAGAATTGGGGGGATTTGGGAGAAAATCCTCCTCGAGACTATCTATGAATGAGGGAGGAGTGGGAAGTGCCTTAGGCTTGGGGGAGAAGATATAAACCATATCCGGAGAGGGAGTAGGGTGGACTACTGGCATCACCGGAGGTGGGGTGATGGTAGGATTGGGAATAAGGGCCAATTGACGACTCCTATATTCAATGATCATAGGACATTGATATATGAAATGATCAAGTGATTCGCATAAAGAGAAAGGAAATCTCACACGTTCATTGATGGATGTTGTTACATAGCGGATGTCAGTGACATTTGTGTGAGATGATGCAAATGGGAGGGGTTCTTACTGAAAGATCTAGTGTACAACTACTAGCGTCTACCGAAAGTGAGGTAGCGCAGAAAAATGGTGGGTGTAATGGCCGTATTCTGAACAAATGGCACATGTGAATTTGGTTCACATGCCTTTGCATCCTATAGGGGATGTAATGGTAGTATTAGGTGAACTAGATGAAATGACGGGTAGCGTCGTCGCTTGAGGGAGTTGAATTAATTTGTGCAACTTGGGGAGAGATGTGCATTTATTGGTGGGGTGTCCGCATTTCTCGCATCGTGCACAAGGAGGTTGAACTCGGGGTGGAAGTGGAGCGGTGGGATCTTTCTTATTCCATCTGCCCCCAACTATAGTAATGGTGCTAGTGAGTGGGGGTATGGGTGGTGTGGTGGGAGTAAGTATTGGAATCTGCATCAAGATTCCTTTTGTTTAGGGAGGGAGGGATGGTTGAGGGACCATCGTAGGTGGATGTAGATACCATACTGGAATTGCCAACACCATATTGGGAAGGGTAAGCATTGCGAATACCTAGAAATCTTGTACACCTAGTGGGGGGTAAAATAAGGGGATTTGAGTAATGGCTTGGGGGACTGTCTCCCAAACCGGGATGTGGCCCTGGGGGAGGGTGTAATCGGGAATAGGGGGAGTTGGAGGGTTCTTAAGGGATTCCTGAGGAAGGAGCTCTGTGACAAGTAGGATGTCATATAGTAAGGAAGCCTTTGTGTAAGGAAGGGTATCTTCAGTTTCTATTCCATTGGATGATATGACGCATACTTGTGCTGAGGGGTGTATGAGCGGAGGTGCTCCATGGTATGTCCCTAGAAAGGACGGGTCTTTGAAAATTCTGGGACCATCTCAATGAGTGGGTAGGCCTCGGGATTAGTGTGAACAAAGAGTAGGATATTATCGATGTTGGAAAAAGGGTTGGGCTCGCAATGTGACACTTGGTCAATAGTAACGATCCTCCCATTATGGGGTAACATCCGTGTGCAAAACAAGGAAGAGGCCACCGCCTTCATCGCATACATGTAGCTACGCCCAAACAAAATGTTGTAATTGAGCGGAGCGTCAATAACTTCAATGTCAATGAGGATAGTCTTGCCCTCGAGTTCAATGACGAAATTTTGAAAGAGCCCTTCTAGAGAGGATGATCATCCATCATAAGCTCTTAGAGCAATGGTAGATGGTATGAGCTCGGAGGAGCCAAGTTTCTTCCATAAATTTTTGGACATGATGTATGTGGATGCACCCTCATCAATGATGCAGCAGTGAACTATGATGTTCTAGATTTTAACCTGTATTTGGAAAGCGACCAAAGAGGGGAGACAGGGTTCCCCACTACCAAGATGAAAGGTGATGAGTCGAGTATCAGCAGGGTCGACTACCCCAGGGTGGAAAGTAACAACTTCCATTGAGTAGGACAGGTTTGAAGGACTTCTAAAACTAAAATGGCCATAGGATATTGTGCCAAGTCATCGACCAGACTGTAATTGTGTGTCGCCCTAGCCTGAGGGTTGTTGACATTCCATCGTAATGGGATGCGAGGAATACAAAGGGGTGGTTCAGTATTAGGGCGAGGAATCATCAAAGGTGGTCTAGTTGTTCATGGGGATGCTTCTAAGGTAGTGGGAGTGGAGTCAGGGGGCGCAATGTATTGAAGAATGCACATTTGTAGAAGAACTTCTTCCTCACTAGTGAGGAGGATAGTGTGATATGTAGGAGTGCCTTGGTTTGGATATTGTCCCATCTATGGTGGGGCTAGATGCATCTCCTGTTGGGTATCCATCACCCCTTGGTGTGGAATGGGGTTTTGCAATACGATAGGGGGTGGTGGCTGTACATATTGTTGTGGGGCCTATTGGGGGGCAGGCGGTGCTGGGGGACATGGTCCATTTCCAGTTTCTTTCAACCATTTAAAGTCAGCAATTTGAGGTAAATGGTGAGTATAATGGCCATACTCACCACATAGGACATAAGGAAAGTTTGTTTGAAGATTTTTTTTATTCTTTCCTTGGTGTTTGGGATTATTTCCCCCTTGGGGGTTCTGGTTCCCCTGATTCTGGTTGCCGCCGGCAGGTTGGTTATGTTGGGGGTGATTCCCTCTTGGTCCTAAATTATTGTTGTTTCGGTTTTTTCCTTTATTTTTGGAATTATTTGACTAATGGGTCGGATTTTCCGTATTTAGTTGTTCAAAATTGTGGACTTGCTGAATGGGAGAGGGTTGAACAAAGTTAACCCCAGCATGTTCTTGTCCTTGTGAAGAAGTAATTGGCTAGGGAGGACCAGGAAATGGGAAGTACAGATTATGTTGTGGAAATGATCTGTAAGGTACATAGGGAGGCGTGGCACTTTCACTAGTGCTTAGGGTGTAAGCAGAGGTAGAGGTGTTTCCAGAACTTGGCTGAACAACAGGGCATGTCATGGATTCCAGTGGGGGTCCACTTATGGGTGGAGAGAGGGAAACAGAGTATGGTTGTTGATAAGTGAGAGGAGGATAATAAAGGGGTCCTCCATATACTGATGGATATTGAGGTGTTCCATACATAGGTGGTTGTTGGAGGTGTGGATTGTGGTGTGTAGTGGTACCAATCAATCCATACGCAGAGTGAGACATCCTAGGTTTGTCCTAGTCGAATGGCATGGGTCTTGAGGCATCAGGTAGTACCGTATGTAAGTATCTTGACTATGAATAAATGATTTCAAACTGTTGAGCCTTGCTAATGGCTTATTCTTCAGATTGGGGGAAGGTGGTGGCCACATCCTTGGCAAGGAGGGAAACAAGTGATTTGAGAAACCAATTGAGGAATTGTTGCTTGGTGGCTTCAGCTTTGCATAGACTATGTCACCGATGCCATTCATGAATGTGGTCAGTGATGTGTGTAGCGGAGGTTTGTTTAAACTCTGAGAGTAGTTTGAGACCATTGTTACGATGGATTGGTAGTTGAAATAAGGCAAACAATTCTTTGGCCAAAGATTCAAAGGTCACATGGGACCCAGATTTTTCTTTTACATACCACTTGGATGATGGGTCAGTGAGTGTGCGATGAAATAATCTCAAGCGGATGGAGTCGTCCATGATGTTATTTGAAGAGCACCATAAGTGGAAGGTCATTATATGGTTGGTTGGGTTGTCTCCTGCTTTTCCTTCAAACTTGGGGATGTTTGAAGGGAGTTTCGTAGGCATTGTAGGGCATGTGGGGTCATGCAATATAGGATCATTGGCGAGTTTAGTTAGATCCAGTATGTTGAGGGAAGCCAAGTATGGCATTTGGGGTGGTGGGGGAGGATTAATTCCCCTCATGGTAAGAATGTTTTGTGTACTTGACCCTTGAGGAAGGTTAGTTCCAGCCATGGTGTGAGTGATTTGTGTACCTGACCCATGAGGGGGGTTAGGTGGGGTTGTACTTCCCTCTTGGGAAGAAGTTTCCCCCCTGCTTCCGTGTAAAGGAGAGCGAGTGGATGGTTGACCTTGGGAAGTGGACCCAAGTAAAGTGGAGCTAGGCAAAGCGGAGCCCAAGATAGTAGTACTCACAAGAGTGTGAAAATGTGGAGCTGATGAGTTGGTAAGACTAGGAACTCCCCCTAGAATGGGAGGGATATTTATAAAGCATTTGGAATGATGGGGATTCTGTGGGTCCCCTATGATGTCCGACTAGCAAAGTGGATGTGTGCAAATAGTGATGAGTTCAACAAATGAACAAGAGTTTTTGTTATGATTTTTGGAACTTCACAATATATCTCACAATCGCATGTAATCACAAGAGCATCATACATAAATCAATTGATAAAGAAGCATACATGTGGGTAGGTAGATTTTTTTCGCGTGGGAGAACAAAGAAAACAAATGCTTGTGTCCTAAAAAGACGTAACATCCTTCCTTTCAAATAGCACTGGACCTTCCAATAGCACTCGACAGTGTGGTCTGAAGCCATTGGAAGAGAAACTAGTGAAGTATGAAGTGATCAGTTATAATGAGGGGTAGAGGGTGCATATCCTGAAAGAGTTGGTGATATTTCCCAATAGAAATAGAAAATCTGATCAAGGTGCAATTGCAACCCACACTTGCCACCTGGGTAGATGTCCTAAAATTTGGTCACTAGGTACCTCGGTCAAAGTGCGGCATTTAGATTTTCGGCCTGAGAAATGGGTCACGGGCCGGATCTTGTCCAAGAGGTGGGTGCCTCAAGGGGGGATGCATAGAACAACCGGACCTCGACCTTCAACCCTTCATGGGTATCTCCTTGCCTTATGGTGTAGAAACACTTGACTTGGAGGATTTAAAAGTTCCCCATTTGTGAACTTCTAATGTTTGAAGATGTGAGAGCCAAATAATGGGGAGTTATTTGGATGCCTATCCTCAAGATCCTACCTAGACTAAAAAATTTCTTTTGGCACCTCTTGTGGAAGAAAACGTAGTGAGTTTTTAGAAAAAATTTAGATGTGTTTATTTGAGAGATTGGGAGTGTAAACCAATCTCGTTGAAATTAAGTGGGAGTGGATAGTCTTTTCAAGAAAAGGGGTGGGGAGTTTCAGAATCCCTTTGGAGGAAACTTACTTCAACCTCCACAATTTTCTAGATGAAGCTATGTGAGTGAGTAGTGACTTTGTGTGTGAATAAGTGAAAGTGTTCCAAATTTTTAATGAGTTAGGTGTCGCCTTGCTGCATGTGGACTTTGTGTGGTCCTTTACAATTCTTGATTACCTAATTTATTAAATGTCATTGGTACAAACTTGTGTAATCTTAAAGTCCCTAGAGAACTAGCATGTGGACATGTGGGTCCTTACCAATCCTTTAACTCCCTAGTGTGATTTAATCTAAGAAAGATTCAATAACTATCCTAGATTGTGGACATGTGGGCATGTATGGGCCCATTACAAAACCTTTAAACTTCCCTAGTGATTTAATCTAAGAAAGTAAATTCAAAACTATCCTATATTTGTAACATGTTGGCATGTATGGGCCCTTACAAATTTAAGATGTGTTTAAAAAAAGAAACCAAGAAGAGTCCCGAGGGCCCTATTGTCCTCTCCTTAAGATTTTGTTTTTAAAGGAGATGAAATTTTCCCTCAATAATTTTTTTGATTCTCAAGATTGCTTTATGGCGTGAGAGAAGAGCATACTCAAATATTGACGTTCAATTTCTGGTCCCAATGAAACTAGTTATCTTTGTGATATAGAATGATTCTAACTTATCTTTAATCAAAGCAAGCCTTCCATGTGGAAAAATGAAAGAAAACAGAGGATAAATATGGATTTTAACCTCCCTAAGTGCCTATGTTTTGACTAACCCTTCATGTGGAGAGGGAATCTAAGTGTGGTGCGTATTACAATTTTCATAGAATCAAGCTTAAGAAGGCTATGGGCTTTCAACATATCACAAAAACTCTTACAATGTATGATTTTTGGGACAGATGCGTGGGTCACAGAATAGACAGAGGCACATTTGGTGCCAATGTGCAAATAAAAAATGACCTTTTGACGCAGGTGCATAGAATGCGCTGAGCAACACAGTGAGGTTGGGAAACGTGCTTGGAAGACGAGCCCGTGGGTTAAAAAACCTGCACACTTTTTATTACATGGTCGGGAAGAAAATTTCAAATGAAATTCTCTCAGCTCAACTCTAAATTTAGCATTTTGCAGGCAGACATGGGCCGATTATGGTTCCTGCAAGTTAAATAAACTAAAAATAAGTTCTCAAACAACCCAAATGGGGAGGAAATTGATACCTATCCCTAGTGGAGTCACCAATCTGTTGTGTCCCTTTCGTCACCTAAATGAGAAAAATAAGGACACTTACAAGTGCAGTTGGGTTAGCTAGACAAGACAACAGGGAATGCAAGATTTAGAAACATCAAGCATAAGAAATAAACAAAGAACTAAACTAATAACAATAGAAGAAACTAAACTAGAGTGCATAAGGGAAATAGAACAAAAAATAAACAACATGCATGCCACCAATGGATAAGTTGTATTAGTGGGAAAACACCAAAGAGAAAGGGAGACTTATGGGTCCCCTCTTCCTCCAAGGGAGGGCTCTTGAACCCCCAATGATTGATCTCTTCTTACAAGTAGCAAACTAGAAGGAAATGGTGAAGAAATCCAAAGCTCATTCACTCAAGAGGTGATGTGATTGGCCAAATGAAATGGTTCTTGTATGCTCTAGTGAGGAAAGAGGTTCATCTAAGAGAATATAGGTAGCATAACAATACAAATGAATTCCTTGAAAATATATTGCACCCATGGCCTCTTTTTATAGCAAAGATTTGAGGCATTATTCAACCAGTATTTAGTGTGAACAAGGGGCTCTTTAGGGAACCCTTAGGTCTTTGACCAACCCCCCACTCGGATTCATCTCAGATTTGGGTGTCAAATTGACTTGGGAGATGAACCAGAAGTGAGTGGAAGGTCGACCAAAATCATAAATGCACCATTCTGAGGTGTGCGTGGATTTTTACATCCACAGTCGCGCATCGGGTGCATGTGCGCTTTTTCGGCATTTTTCAACTATCGTACGTGCACACGATTCCTTTGTATCCTTAGCGCATGCTGATTTCATAACCAGTTGTATAGTTTTGTGACCTTCGGAAATGCATTTTTTGGGCCATGGATGAACTAATGGGTGTTTGGAGATGCTGGATTCTTGTAACCATTTTCAGACGAAATTTTAGTGATAACAATATGTTATGAGTCAAGGAAGTTAAAGGAGCATGAAAGACACCATGCCACTCATGATTTGGATTTGGAAGCCATAGTGCATTCCTTGAGGAAATGGACACTACCTCATGTGAAAAATGTTTGAGCTGAGAATAGACCATAATGGTCTGAAATATTTATTTGATCAACAAACTCTAAATGTTAGGCAAAGCAGATGGTTAGAATTTCTGATTGAATATGACTTTGATATAAATCATATCAAGGGGAAAGAGAAAAAAGTAGTTGATGCACTCAATAGAGGAGTACATGAATTGCATGCTACAACCATTATCATGTACCAATCAGATTTGAAAGACATAATTACAGAGGCTGCCAAATCAGATTTGCAATACAAGGAATTAGTGGAAAAATTACAACAAGGTATTTTAGAACATAAAATTGAGGAATATAAGCTATATAATGATGAAATTCTCATGTACAAGGGCATAATTTATGTACCAAATTCTTAGGAATTGAAACCTGATATTGAGAGAAATCCATAATGTGCCTTATGTTGGGCACCTAGGATATCAAAAAACTATTGCAGCTGTCAAGAGCCAATATTATTGGCCAAGCATGAAGAAAGAGGTTGCTAATTTTATTGCCAAATGTTTGGAATCTCAAAAGGTAAAGGCTGAGCATAGACACCAAACTAGTTTGCTACAACCATTACCCATTCCTGAGTGGAAATGGGAAGTTGTAACAATGGATTTCATCACCAAACTTCCCAGAACAAACAAACAACATGATTCTATCATGGTAGTGGTGGATAAGCTTACTAAAGATGCCAATTTTGTTCCAGTTAAGCTCACTCACAAGGCAGACAACATCATTGATGTTTATGTGAAGGAAATTGCTAGATTACATGGCATACCCAAGAAAATTGTGTATGACAGAGATCCAAAATTTACCTCAAAATTTTGGAAAGGATTATTTAAGGGATTTGGAACAAATTTGAATTTTAGTACAACTTATCATCCAAAAATCAGATGGGAAAACAGAGATGGTGAATCAAGTGATTGAATATATGTTGAGGATGTATGTGCTGGATAAACTATCAAAATGGGAAGACTACCTACACTTGGTAGAGTTTTCTTATAACAATGGGTACCAAGCATCTCTAAAGACGAGCCCATTTGAGGCACTTTGTGGCAGAAAGTGCAACACACCAGGAAGTTGGGATAACCCAACAGATAGAGCAATGGTTGGGCCATATTTGCTCAGGGAAATGGAGGAGAAAATGATAAAAAAAAAAAATTTAAAGGCTGCCCAAGACAGGCAGAAAAGCTATGTTGATAATGGAAGAACTCACAAGGAATTTAAAGTGGGTGATCATTTATTCTTGAAAGTGAAAGCCAACGAAAGTTCTCTGAAGTTGGGAAATTGTTCAAAGTTGGCAGCTCGTTATTGTGGGCTGTTTGAAATCCTAGAGAGGATTGGTCCAGTAGTTTATATGATTGCATTTCCTGCATCTATGTCTATTCATAATGTATTCCATGTATCATTATCATTACTCAAGAAATATATACCTGATGTTAATCATGTTATTGATTGGAATGTGATTCAGGTGGAGCAAGAAGGGGCTTTTCAAGTGCATCTGGTACACATTTTGGACTGGAAAATCAAACAGCTTCGGAATCGATCCATAGGGCTTGTAAAGGTCCATTGGACCTAGTACGGTTCTAAGGATGCTACTTAGGAGCACCAGGATGCAATGCAGGTAGAATACCCACATCTTTTTGAGGATTTCTGAAATTTTGTTGTATATGGGTACATGATACACTGAGGACAATGCATAAATAAGGGGAGGGGATTGTAATATCCCTAGGCCAAACCAAGTTGTAAATGTAAATGAAAATGTACATAAGCAGGTGAGTTGTTTGATATCATTGTGTATGCACCTTTCATGACACAATGCACACATGTACTGCATAGTAAAATGATGAAGTGTGCACATTCTTGGATACCGCACGCAACAACTTAAGTCGCATGATTTTGAGGCCACAGAGCCTTTTGTGTATATGCTGTGTTTTATAGGTTGGTGAGCCAATTATTATAAGCTAGGATGCTTATGTTTTGATTAGGCCGGAGAGCCTATATGTTAAAGGCAAGTGTGCCTATTTTTGTATATGTCTCATAATTAATATAAAATACATTGTTGTGCGCAGACTGACCATGATAAAAGAGATGGGGGACTAAAATCCACTAGTTAGGGAAAGGGAGGGGCTTAGACTTTAAGGAAAAGGGGCTAAGCTAGGGAGATTAAGCCAAAAATGAATATTATATTAATATTTCTTAAATCATAAAGTATGGATAATTATTTTATCCTAAGTTCTAAATTTGGGTAAAAGTAGGCCAAAGTAGGTCCCAACATGAAAAGTGTCAAGTTGGGGACATGCATACATATTGTTGGGACTTAGTTCATTTTTCCATATTTTCCATGATATTTTCCATCATTCCTTCCATCATTTAGTCATCCAGTCAATCATCCATGAGCATACACACATCCATTGAGCTATTTTTTGTATCTTCATGATTGTACCTAAATTGGTATCCATAGACATTTTTGTGTTGGCGTATCTGGTTATCTTGGGAGCTGGACTGAAGAAGTGGGTTATCAAGCTTGTGAGCAATTCTCTGGGTGAGAAAATTGTTGGGAATTGATTTCCTAAAGGTGCTAAACTGCAGCTATAGTGCTCTGAGACTTCCTATCCAGCCTGTTGCTGAAGCCCGGAAAGGAAGTGGAGCAACTGAAGGACTATTGAGCAGAGAAGGGGCACACTTCCTAGGTGGGACATGCATGTGGGGAATGAGGGACTGTAGGTTGTTAGTTTGAGTTGGCACTTGAGACGAAGTCTTTCATGTTGTCTATGAGCCTTTAGCCTGGTTGGGAATTCCTTTACCCAGGTGGAGTTTAGTCCCAGCTCTGGGGTGACTCACTGTTGAGAGTGATGAACAATGTGGTCTAAGGATGGGAGTTTTGTGGAAGGTCTACCCACAATTGGTGACATTCTTACCAAGATAAGTGCCAATTGTGTGATAAATTTACATGTTGCATTGTTATTTACGTGCTTATTTTTATGGGATATCATATGTGTGGTTATAACTGTGTTTATTTTTATGGGTATTTCCTATATATGTTGCATGTATATGTTTATTTTTATTTCAGTGTGAATATGTGCATTTACAAATGTATTTGGTTGTTTATGTTTTATATATATGTTCCCGCAAGAGTTCTGTGTGTATATATTTTAATTACATGCAATTCAAAAAATTTATGTGGCATATCTCAGTTGGATACTGGGTATATTACAGTATGTTCTACAGAGAGAATGAAAGAGTTCTATGGCGTAGCGTGGCCTGGCATGGATGGCCGAGGACATTACAGGAACTCATGAAAAAATTATTATGAGCTTGTCAGGACTATCAAAACAATGTCACAACGTTACTAGAGTATCTGGAATGGTGGTATAAGACACACTTATCAACTGGGAAGAGGTAAAAAGGGTCCAAATCCATAAAGGTTGAGGAAGCCAAAAAATCACTTCATGATGAGGGATTGGCAAAAGCACAAGTGGACTTGTTGGAGGTCCATGAATCTAGTCATGTTGAATATGTATGAAATAAATATGACCAAATAGCAACCATTAGGACACCATCATAGTTTTCTAATAAGGATAAAGACACCAATGCAAAGGATGGAGATGTGGGTAGTAACTATAGTAAAGTTTCTCAATCAACATATGTTGAGGCTTCAACATATTATCCTATTTATGATGATGCGGGTGTGATAACACCTAACTATGATGTGGATTCAATGCCTTATCTTATTTATGACATTTATGATGATGCAAGCATTATTGTACCAGAACTCGATAGAGGATGGGAGCTATGTGAATGGGATGAATTGGTGGATGAGAACATATAAAAAATATTCTATGAGGATGATAGTCCACATGATTCCCATCATTGCATGGTATCATCTAGTGAGTCAATTGGTGTTGATGGGGATAACATTCTTCTAGATGAAAGTAAATAAGAAAATACCTTGTGTGACAACACATACCATGTTGATTAAAGTAAACAAAGATCCTTTGCATTGCTTGATTTGGATGAACGATTATTGGTCACAAAGGAGAAAATTATGTAGGTTTTGACGAGGTAAGATGGTGCTCATAAGTTTATTGAATACCTTATGTGGAAAACCTAGTTGGAGGAGAGACAAAAAGGAGTTTCAAGTAGAGTTACTAGTACTCAATTGAATATCAACAAAGAAGCACTAGAGCATATGAAATCATATTACTTGTAGTTGTTCATGGATAGGGACCTTTCTCTCAAATYAGATTACTTGTAGTTTTTCATGGATAGGGACCTTGATCTCAAATTCCCTGAAGACAAGGAAAGGGAGGTTGAGGATCTTTGTTACCAATTGAATTTGACACACTCTTCATCACTTACAACAAAGACTCCATCATATTTGGCAGCCGTGACATATGAGGGTGTGATTGGCACTCAGGATTTGAGGGAGGATCCTCTTGTGACAATTCTGCATGAGGAGCATTTAGAATTTCAGGTGTTGGTGTTTGAGGAGAGGTTTGATGTAGAGGGTTTTGACCATGTGCCTATTTTTCATTATGTGGATCATGAATCACTTCTGTTGGACATCCCACTAAAGGCTCAAGGCTTAGCTATGAAGGAGATAGTTGAGCACATTTCTTGTGGACTAGGCCACAAGGAAGTATACGCATCCATGGATTGGGTGGACAGATATATGACAAACATGGGCATGCTATGGGGAACAAGCTCATGTGACATCAATAGATACAAGATACAAGATGATACAAGATGATTCAGTAATCGATAGCAGTGTGCATGGGTATTCACTGGAACACAAGAGTGTACAATGGATTTGTGGGGTGTTTATGCTGGGGAGACTTCCTGATGGATTCTTTGGTCACACCGTTGAGTTGAGTTTTCCCATGATCAATGAGTGGATGGGAGATCCTCAGGGAGTATCATATCCCTTGATGATAGGTATTCATCTGGCATATCATCAGATGCGTATCAGGGAGAAGGATAGGCACAAGTATGCTTCCATTCTTCATTATGATCTCTTGGTCATACCCCTTGGGTTGACCAATGCACTAGTAACTTTCTAGTCTTGAAGGTAGTGGAAGAGGCATCTAGGGTGGTTATTTGATGCCCTAATTATATATAGCATGACATGGGAGGTTCACTTGAGTTAGTTGGGTGATACAAGTGATATTATGATCCAAGAGGAAATTAATGGCCACCCACCTATTCCATTGGATCAAAACAAGGGTTTCCACCTTGGTAGTTTTTTAATATCTTTTCGGGTCCTAAACTTTCAGGGCCGTTTTGAGGCCCTAAACACCATTTTTTGGGCCCGCCACAGTGACACTATAGGTTTTATCCATAGTGTGATGAAAAAATGTGTATTCCTCAGATAAACCTTTCAAGAGAGCTATCATGTGCCCCAAACAGAGATCGTATAAAAAAGTTATTCCCTTGATAGGTTGATGTACCAACTACTTCCATTGGGCCCCACAAAACATTTGGTGTTCCATCTTCCAGGGTTAGGGTTTTGGATTTTATTTATGTTAAAAAAGTCCTCTAGAGCCTCATTGTAAATCATCATCATCTTCTTGCAAATGATCATAGCCATCACATCTCTTCTTAGAGATAAGCCACCACCATTCTAGCGAGTCATTCACTCTGTAATTTAACAATTTCTGTACATTCTCTCATTAAGAAAAATTGTGCATTACTGTATTTTTTTGTTTATTGTAATATCTATGTATATTTAATTATTATATCTCTGCCTTCATTTTGTTATCAAAATAATCTGGATCATATTATGGCCATGGCAGATTCTTTTCATTTAGAATGGGTGATCAATACCCATATTACACAAGAGGAGATCCAGGATCTATGGGATCAGTTCACTGAGGGTTAAGCAATAGTCATTTGGAGTGATGGACTTCCAATTAGTTCATAGGATGTTGACATTCATTAGAGTGATAGACCAGTTCAAATGATGAGGATGATCAACAAGGTTGTGTCAGTGATTGGTCTGTGCCATTATGGGGATGTTGCGGGAGGAGTTGTTGAGATTTGTTCTATATGTTGAGACATATTTTTCCTCACGATACCCAAGATCGATTCTATCTGCAGGTTGTCATACTTTGACTTCAATGATATGCTTTAGAAATTCATGATCCATCATATCAATTTTAGTTCTTCTAGGGATTTCAGTTTAGGGGTTCAAGAGTATAGAGCATAGTTTGAGCAGAGTGATCATATGTCCATGATTAGAGGGGTGTAATGACAACATGATGGTTCCCCTCAGGAATTAGTTTGGGTTTCGGTGATTGCAGTGTTTGAAAACTTGGTAGTCGATATAGATGAGATGGTCAGTTTTCAATTTCCAGAGTTTACTTTTGGGATGCTTAGGATTGGTTGTCTAGAGGAGTGATCTTCTAAGGAGTTGATTGAGTCTATGCAACTTATTATTGTCGGAATTATCAAGGGAATTATGGTGGATTCTTGTGATAATACCTTGCAGATCAGTGCTATGAGTAGAGGGTGCTTCACATCATACAATCCAGTTTAGGACCCTGGTGGCTTTACCACTTGTAGGTAGGTTCAAGAGAGGGTCGCATGGAGGGACTTTGCACATGATGTGCTTGTGAAGTGTATGACTTGTCAACAAAGTAGGTCAGGGCACACTCATCTAGCAGGAATGATGCATCCCTTTCCCATTTCTAGGTGAGAGTGGGAAAGTAGGTTGGAAGACTACAGTAGAGGTTTACTGACGGTAAAGTGGGAAGATAGTATATATGCAATAATTGACCAGTTTAGACACTCCCTGGTGATTTGTTCAAAGTATGGGCCAACACAGGTGACAGATCCCTCTAGTGGAGAGATGTTTTCTAGTGATAGGGATATAACTACTTGTTAAATATTCAATATTGACTATAGCAATGGAATTGCAGGTCATGACTTCACCTGGATTCCTATGAAAGCCACTATTTATGGTGGTAGGTTCATCCCTTACAAGTATTTCAATTTGGATTTCCAAGAGAGGGGGGTACAGACTTGGAACAATAGTTGGATGATTATGATCAGAGTGGCACAATTCCATCATGGTGGTTCCATTATGAGATTAGTTTGGGACCCTGAAATTTGAGTATTAGATAGCTCAATAGCTGACACAGAGGCAAGAGCTAGTGTCTGTCTCCATGAGATCAGTTCCCTAGTAGAGTAGTTCTTTGAGGGGTTGATTGAGTTGTTGTAGGAATGAGTTTCTCTACTTATCGATAGTATTCATGATCCCTCTTATGTCCATGCCTTGTAGGACCATGCATTGAGTGGAGGATGATTCACATCTTCCAGGGTGGTTTGGGATCCTTGTATCATTTTTAGTTCCAATTTGGTTCAGTCAATGGAGCGTCAGTTTGTGATGGAATTGCTTGAGGATACATAATATTTGGGAAGAGAGGACTGTAATGTCCCCATTTTTGGATTCCCCTACTTTACATTCGGAGGCAACCTTATGAGCTTATGTCAGCTTGACCAGACGGGTAAAATGAGCTTAATAATGATATTGGGAAATTTGGAGGGGTTATATGGGGGCCATACTAGTCCATTCACCATATTTCATCATCAATATAATTTCCACATAGTTCTCTCTTAATTCCATGGCATTCAATCAATTTCTATAATTTTGGGTTATTATTGGACATACTTTAATTAAATACACTAAAGGTATTATATGGATCATATTATCTGAGGGTATACCTTTGTGTAATAGCTCATTGGAACTGGGACGAAAATATCTAGAGGTTGGGATGATGAGAAAGGGCCTTTGATGTTTAGGAATGTCTTTAAAGCCAACTAATCACTTTCTGGAATTAAAAAGTAGTTAATAAAAGGGTGTTTTAAGTGACTGTAAGTTTATAAAGTCACTTTACTTTATTAAAATTGTAAAAGGGGTCCAAAAAGGGTCAATGAAGAGTTAAAAGGAGAATGAAGGTGTCCTTTCTCTCATTATTCACTTGCTAATTTCTTAAATTGAATTTAGAGAGCTCTTGTAGATTTTGGACTCCTGGGATGAAAAACCATAGAGATATTTCTGAGATTGGTTTCAGTGGTGAGGATATCCACCCTAGCTGGTCATTGAGGGAACATTATTCAGATCTTCCTATGGTACTTCATTGTGGTCAATTTCATCTTCTTGTTGTGGATATTTCTTGAGTCTTTCTTTTGCAATTGAGTTATCTTGTCGGTGACAGAACATGGTAATGCGTGGATCGAATATCCTTTGAAGAGGGTGAACTTGGGTAAGGAGAGGACTAGCTAAGTCTATGGACTGATATTTCTATGTGAGAGGGTTGAGTTAACCTCTCTGGGGGATAAATTATTCAGCCTGGGTGCATTATTTAATAGAGGAGCATATATCTTAGTGATATCTTAGTGTTGTACAGAGCTATTCCTATGTAGTATGAGTTATTGCTGCTTAGGGGTTGTTATATTTGGTAGTGGGTAGAAGTACCTTCATTTGGGCACATGTTTGGTGTGAGGGGAAATAACTACATTTGTGGTTGTCACTACCTTCCATTTGGGACTTGTTACTTTTGTTAGGAGGGTCAAAACTAAATGGTGTCACCTACATGCCCATTTCTTGATTTGGGGGCATTGTTGTTTATGGTTTTTGTGGCCTATATTACCACTTACATAGATGGTATCTCCTACTAATAATTATTGCACACTATAATCACCTACATGCAGGCTTATTTGAAGTATTTTTGCATAGAAAACATATACAAAGAACATATATTAGGCCTATTTATTCACCTGAGAATTGTTGTTGTTGTATTATCAATTCCAAGCTTTAAATCTCATATTTCCAAAGAGGTCGCCTACAAGAAATATACACCAGGTTCTTCATTTTCTTGTTGTGTATTGTTGTTGGATATTCCTTAGTGTATTTTAGCTATTTTGAATAAATAAATGAACAAAGTTACCGACTTAACGAGAATTGTGACCTCAAAACGAGAACTCTAACCCTTAAAACCCATATTTTTGCATAAAAAACATGAAAATCAACCCCCAAATTAAAAAGTGGTGCTATTGGTAGCACTGTTTTTTCTAACCGGGTCAAAATTACAACTTTTTTCAAGCATGGCCTTAAAAAAGAAAATAGTTTCTCAGAAAAACCTTAAAATCAACCCCCAAATCAAAAAGTGGTGCTACTGGTAGCACCATTTTTTCTAACTAGGTCATGTTGGACACACTAACCACACTAAGAGGGGGGGTGAATCAGTGTAGGATTCTTTTTCAACTTCCCTTCACAAAACTCCTTAGTTAGCAATCACCATTTACTAATCACTTATTACTGACATTTATAATGAGTTGTATGTGAACATATATCAACAACAGATAAAAACAACATATATCATCACTAAGCCATCACCACAAAGAAAACAAAGAATACAATATGTATGTACAATTTTCTTTTTATTATGGACTATAATCCTTGGGTTTATCAACAACAACTGAATAGAGTATCAACTCCACAAGAGCACCAACTCTGCAATGCAAGACTCAACTTACACAACTCAACACCAACTGAGAAGAGGATTCAATCCTCAACATATACCAATATGTCAACAGGTACACGACCTGTCAGTAGTGTAGCACACATATGTACATGCCCTACCAACAGTGCATCCCGCACATGTACGCGGTCTATCTCACATCAACATGTGTGTGCCTCCTTAAGAACTAGGGTTTTCTCTCTCCATGAAAACTCAGATCTTTTGCATCTTCTTTCACATCCACTTCTTCCCTTCATTGTCCTATTTGTACCATAACCAATCACAACACATCTATGATATCCAACAAATTACTCATGTTCCTCAACCATACAATATGAATGTTACTCAATCATGTATAAGTAACCAGTATACTATGGAAACCATATCAGTACTAAAAAATAAGAGTGCTTCTCACTCAGTCAATGAACCAATAAAATCATATCACAACAACCATACCAAGAATTCCTTAAGCATTCACCATACCATAAGAAAGAGTATCCATCAAAACAATCATGTAACCATACTAAAACTTATATGGTAGATATGAGCCCATAGAATGCAGATATGGAACTTGCTTCAGCCTTCAAGAACCTGGAACCAGCTCACACTCAAGTCTTCATGACTTTATTCAACTATACGTGCTCTGATCTCCTTCAATCCGCATGTGTACATGTCCTGCCTTAGTGTAGCTCGCGTATGTACTCTCTCTAGAGCACTGTAGTCCATGTGCTCCTTCATAAACTAGGATTTATGAACTTCCAAAACTTTTTTTGTCAAGATCTCAGACTTACAGAAAATTTGATGCATCCATGAGAACTTGCTATCACTCTCTTACTTAGAATAGATCTTCAATATATGCTCAAGAGAGATGTATTTACAAGTGACCCTTTCCTCTTATTTATACTCTCCAAGTAGCTTCCTTAGAAGTATCCACTAGGCCACTTTGTCCACATATCCACTTTATCCACATAACCATTTGTCCACAGAGCCACCTTTATCCAACTTTGTCTACTTAGCCACTTTGTTCACATGGTCACTTGTCCACTTAACCTACTTTCCTTATTTTAGTGTTAACCCACTTATAACCACTTTCCATAATTAGAAAGTTCTCCATTAACTTTATTATTTAAATAATCCTTTTTGACTTCATCACTTCACTTTATTATTTAAATAATTTTTTCTTTGTAAACACTTTGACTTCTTTGACCTTTTGGGGCTTCTAGCCAACATATGAGGGTTTTCCAACTTCACAAGGCCATAACTCTCAAAACGTGAGGATTTATGTGGCATTCCACATACCACCGGAAATGGCATGATGAGCACTATCCATCTAGGATAGTTTCACTAACAAATTCACTGATCTTCATCTCATTATTCCATAATTAAGCATGGGTTCTCTAACCATACTTCTAGGATAACTCAACCACAAAATGTCTTCCTATGAGGGATTTCACCATAAGGGGACCACTTTACAGTTCATCCATTTGTACTTCCTATCAACCATGAAAAGCCAATAATGATTCATATTTACATCAATCCAACTAGAATAAGCCATGACAATACATCACTATGACATTGTCCCTTTGTCATTGATTCTATGTATGACCACATGATCCAACTATCAATTCATTAGTGCATCAATCCATCTATGCATCATATGACAAAACATCGATCCATATTCATCTATACATGACATCATATTTTCATCATATATCAATGACAACACATTGATCCATCTTCATCTATGCATGCCTTCATTTATCAATGAATGCACTTGACATCCATTCATTTACAACAATGACAATACATACTTCATTAATATACTATGACAAGACATTATTCCTTTGAAATCAATGACAACATGATCCAACAATATCCCCCTTTGGCATTGATGGAAATACCAACATTGATGTCAACACCAATCATTTATGGAAACATGTAGACATGGCATTACTCTTCATCAATGGTTAGTTCAATAACATCAATGTGGTTATCTCTCCCTATTTGACACCAATGACAAAGGGTAGTTCTCTCCTTGGGGTTGCTCCCCTTGCCTGAAATATCCTTTGGGCTGCTCCCCCTTCCTGAAGTCTCCTTGGGGTTTCTCCCCTTTCCTGGATTCCTTTATCTTCCTCTGAATAATCTCTCCCCTTTTTAACAAGGGATATCACTCTGATGTAATGATGAAGACATATCACTCATGCTCCTCCTGTGACCATCGCTCCCTCTGGAACCATGCCTCTATGCTCTTTCTCCAAGTATTTATCTTTGCATCTAATAAATATCTCCTCCTGGAATCATGGGAAGAAGAATGACTCCCCTATGGGTATGTCTCCCCCTATATTCTATGCAATATGAACAATATGCTACCACTGCAATATGATTCTGCTGCAAATTCTACTGCTCAACTGAAACATAAATCAAATGATTCAAGAATGATCCTCTCTTCCAATGATGATCCTTGGACCTATCCATGCATCAAACCTGTGCCATACCATACATCATGAAGAAAAAGATATTTCAAAAATGAATAGAGAATCATGAACAAAACATCAACTAAGTACATCATGTGCCATATTGTGTGCCAACCATGCACAACACCCATGTATACCATAATATATCATCAATGCAGTGTATCAACCATATGCCAATAACATGTGCCAACTGCGTATCATCCATATGCTTCTACCAATATGCCAACCATGTGCCTCAAACAAGTGTCATATCACTCATGATATGCCTCTACCATATAACAAGTGTCTCAACTATATCATCCCATACATCATGTACCAAAGCATATGCTAAACAAGTAATACCAATGATGTACTTTATCCAAGTACTATCACCTACAAACATATACCATCTATGAGTGCATCAACATTGCACTAAACATGTATCTCCATATGTATTAAGCAAGTGCATCAACCATGCACCAATCCTTAACAATATGAACTACAATCAAGATGTATTCCCATACATGTATTCCATATCAACCATAAGCCATGTGCCAATCATACTTCTAGCAGGTGCCTCTAACAATGTACCAAACGTGTACCAAACATGCATCAACTATAGATCAAGCTATGACTCGTCAAGGATGTACAATATAACCACCTCATCAACTCATCAACTACATGTCCCAATATGTAGCTCAACCACATGCCAAATGCATGCACCAAGATATCCAACAAATATGCCTCTAACAATACATCATATGATATATCAATGGAACTCAAATATGTATCAGCCATGTACCCCAACAGTTATGCCTTAACCACCATTCACTATAGAAAACGATAAGCAACCAAAAATATATGTACTAGAAGTGTGCCTCAATATATCAATGACATCTCTATCTAGCATCATCATGATATATCTCATAAAAAAAGTTCCATAACTTCACTGTCACAACCACCATTGTTCCTCAACAGAAAAATCCTCGATCCATACTCTAGAGTTAGTATAATGCATCAAGGATAGACTTTCAACACTCAACCATATGTCATCACCATACATACATCAATTATGTATGTCAACATGTAATCATGAAAGCTTGCAACAAATCATGTTAGAACCTACAACAAACCATGTCAAACCTTGAAACACAGAGTTATACCATCACACCAAGCTGCAACTTATTTTCATAGCCTACTTTCCAAGGCTTTTACCACATGTACGTGGCCTGCTATATAGACAACTCGCGTATGTACGCAACCTATTTATAGGTCAGATCACGTATGTATGCGACTATTAGCAATGTAACCCACATATTATTTAGAATAAGTCAAGCTTGAGCTTGCCTTAGGGCTCTCATTCTGTTATAATTGTTCAGTGTTCATCACCCACTTTTGAAGGTGTCCTAGCTTCTCAAAACTTGAAATATGAGCTTCCATCTTTCAAACATTGTCTTCTCTTCTAGCCTCATGTTTTCTTCTAGTCATACTATATGAAACACTCCTCATGGATTGTCTTCTTGCGTTCCATCAATCTTGGGATTTGTGGCCAAATCCAATACAACTATAACATCTCATGGTGTGACAATGAGAAGCAATGTGTCCTACTTGATTACATCTCCAACACCTTAGGGTGTTATGACATATTTCATTATCTCTCCTTGCATAATATCTACATTCCAAAGTTTTTTGACCATATTCATTACATGAGTAATAGTGACCATGAAAAACATTTTCATACCTTTGCTTTGGTGTCCATATTGAAGGTGTCTCTCTTCTGAATTTTCTTTGAGGTGTAAAGATGGCTTCTTGATGTCTTCCTTGCTTTGTTCTTTTGAAAGTTTCCTTCCCTTGTGTAGATGGTTGACTTGAAACATTATTTCCATGTTTTGAGAGTGAGGGACTTACCTCAATCTTATTTGAGGTGCTTGCTTCAACATGTGTAGCTTCTTTGTTGTATCCAAGACCTGATTTATCATTTGGTGATCTTTGACTATCCAATATTTCATTCAATATTGTTGAGCTATTCAAGAATTTGTTTGAATTCTCTACTTTCTTTCTAATATCAATAACTTCAGCTTCCAACTTATGACGTGACTCTTCCTTTTCATTTACTTGATTCTTTAGTAGTTCCTCTACTCTTTTGGCTTCTTTAATTTGGGTCTTAAGATGGATATTAACTTCAAGATTTTTTCTAATCTCATTATCTACCTTCTTATTTTCTTCTATTTCAGTCTTTAGTCTTTTGATCTCTTCTTTTTCTTCTAATTGATACCTTTTACTTTCTTCTTGTTCCTTGAGCATTTTCTTTAGTTTCAAAATATGCTTTTGATTCTTTTAAGGAAACCTTTTAATGTTCTCATAAATATAGTTATAGTATAACTATGGTCATAGTTGTATTAATATAGACCCCAATCAACTTTCTTTTTAAGCTTTGAAAGTTCTTCTTCTACTTCTTCCATGGGATAATTATCATCTGATTCTTCACAAACTATTTCTAGATATTCATCTTCACATGTAGAGAAACATTCAACATCATCACATTTAGAATTATTGCAATCAGAGGATTGTAGAGATTATTTACCTTCATTTTTCTTGATGGAGTTGTCTTTAGTGTCTTCCTTTTTTCCTTGGTATGTATTATCTAGCTTTAGCCATAGATCCTTGGAGGAAGTGCATTGTCTAATTCTCTCTTTGATAAAACTTCAGAGTCCATTAAGAATGGTATTGAGAGCCAATGCATCATTCTTATTTTATTCCTTTTGAGCTGCAAACTTTGACTTGTTCTTCAAAGGAACTGATCCACCAATAGTTTATTTCCAAACACCTTCTCCTTTTTCCTTCAAATACACTTTCATTTCTATTCTCCATGTTGAATAATTGTTCTCATCAAGGATTGGAACGTCATCATCCATTTGCGTGCACATGGATATCCTCCAAGATTGTTAAGGCTTTAGTGAAGGCTTGCTCTGATACCAATTGTTGGACACACTGACCACACTGAGAGGGGGGGGTGAATCAGTGTAGGACTCTTTTTCAAATTCCCTTCACAAAACTCCTTATTTAACAATCACCATTTACTCATCACTTATTACTGACATTTATAACCAGTTGTATGTGAACATATATCGGCAACAAATAAAAAAAACATATATCATCAATAAGCCATCACCAAAAAGAAAACAAAGAACACAAAGAGACCCTTGCCTCTTATTTATACTCTCCAAGTAGTGTTGTATTACTGAGAGGGGAGATGAATTAGTAATAGAGAAATTTAATCCTTTTTAACCATATAATCCAAGTGTTATATCAATGTAGCATTATCATCCGATAATTGCAGAGTAAATAAGCAATGAAAAAATGAACAATCATACACATACATAGTACACCAGTGTTTTACATGGAAACCAAAAAAGGGAGAAAACCATTGAATGCTTTTTCTTATATTTCTTGAAGAGTTACATTCATTGGAAGCACCAAATTCCTTTGTTTTCCAGCTGCAACTAGAAGGAGACTCCAACACCCTAGTTTCTCAGGCTACAACCTAAGGGAAGCTCCAACTCCCCAATTCTATAGCTACAACCAGAAGGAGGCTACAACCCCCTAAGTTCTCTGACTACAACTGGAAGGTGGCTAAATCCACCTATCCTTGCCCCATCCAACTACCCTGATGTAGAGGTAGAATGATTAAACCACTATCAAACTACCACTGTGAGATATACCACTATATAACTATATCAACCTGTACCACTGACCTGTATCCAACCTGTACAACTTCCCTATAATCAATTTGTACCTGAACTGAACATGTATCAAAAAAGATACAACAATTATGTGACCTGTAGTGATGCAGAACATGTATGTACGTGCCCTATCTGTTATGTAGCCCGCGTATGTACGTGACACAAATGTTATGCAACCTGCGTATGCCTTCTAAAAATTAGGGTTTCCTTTCTCTTGAAAACTTCTGACCCTTTGTAACTTCTTTCACATAGACCTGTAACATGTCACTATATCCAGAATGAATCTATACCCTATGCATGCATCCTCACACATATCTTTCTCTAGTCATGTGCCATAAGTGTGTGTATAATATCCCTCACATGATCTAGAATTCAAACCCTTTATGATATTCAACCTTTGAATGCATCAACCAATACAATCTCTCAACCATATACCACAAATATCCTTATCCATATGCCAAGAAATACAAGATGTGCCTCAACAAGAAGTATCAATGATAAATATACCAACACTGTATTTATGTAGATCTAACTTATACATAAGATCCCATGCAACCACTAGTCTCTCTCAAGATAATTCTCAAATCTCCATAACCATTTCTCATGCATACCTCAAAATCCAACTATTCATAAAAATAAGACATACCCTTTGAACCAATGGATAGATCTGATGTATCTGAGCACTATAAACCTTCCTGGGAGATTCATCTCAGAATCTAGAACCTCTGCATCTTTATCTTCTCAAGTTTCCATAGCTTTACCAACATGTATGCACCCTAATACATTTCCAGCCCATGTACGTACGCACCCTAATACATTGTAAACCTGTGTACTGTACGCACCCTAATACACTGTCAGCCTGTGCATGCCTCAGAAAATAGGGTTTTTTAGTATTCATCGTAATTCTGAGAATTTCTTCGTTAACCCTTCGTACTACCTCAGACTTTCACAACTTCATAGGTAACAATGAATACTTGTAATAAGACTCAC
>JASDQU010107606.1:215032-225906 GCA_032191745.1 Picea mariana
CCAATGGAAGAAGATTATGGATTATTATGAGAATGGAGTACCACTCTTTAATGGTTAGAATTGTTTAAAGTATGAGCTATGGAGTGGAAGTTGAAAGTATTTTTACAGGAACAAGGGTATTATATTTGGCTATCAGTCGTTACAGGATATGATAGTTCAAAAAGGGCAAAGACTGCAACCAAGAAGGAATTGAAGAATAATAACAAAATAGCAATGGATTTCATCTGGGAAGGATTACCTAATCCGATAAGATAAAAGGTTGGTAAATGTTCATCATCCAAAGAACTTTGGGATACATTACATGATATATATTCTTCACCTATCACAGATTCATAAAATGCCAAAGAAGATGCAGGTACAAATCAAGAAGAAATATGTTCACCATGTCAAACAAATTCAGAAGATGAATAATACATAATCAACAGAGGTATGCTGTTTTTATTTAATTGTGAAAAACAAGAACGTCTTGAAATATAATTCCATGAAGGAAATGTGATAGAAAAACTAATTGAAAAAGAAGACAATTATGAAGAAGAATTGATCAGTGCTTTAGATGAACTAAGAAAAGAAAAATTAGAAAACAAGTCACTCAAGAAATAATTGATGAAACAAAAGGAAAGTGCTCACATTTTTGAATAATCCCAATAGATCATCAAGAACTTAAGAACTCAGTTAGAAGAAGCCAAAAAGATCGAAGAAAATCTTAAAGATAAAAAATAGTATTTGGAAGCCAACATAACAACACAGAAGGAAGAAGAATAAATGCGAGAAAATATATTGTCAGATCATATTAAAGAAATAACTAACGATCTAAACCAGCTTGAGATAGAGTTTGGTCAAGAAGAAAAAGGAATTGAAGAAGAAATAATCACATCAAAAATCCAGCTTGAAGAAGCAAAAAGAACAGAAGAAGTCATGAAGTCTCAGATAATGAAGAAAGAAGAAGAGGTTGACAAGCTTGAAGAAGAAGTTGTCACATTGAGAAGTAAAATCATCAAGCTTAACAAGAACATTGAAGAGACAGAAACATCCACATCAGTTATAGAGAATGAAGAGAAGCAGTCTAGGTTGCTAGAAAATAAGGATGAAGAAAATAGAAAGAGTTATGCAGAAGTACTCAAAGGAAGGAATCAYGGTCAACCGGAATCTAAGTATTAAAGATACATATTCAAGAAGACCATCCATGTTCAAGACACAAAGAAGCTTCAATCATGATCATGATCRGTCAAGGAAAAAATTCAGAAGGAATACACCACAAATAAGATCATTCATTCCCAGGCATGGAAATTTCTTTTATGGTCATTTTTTTTATTGTACTAATTTTGGAAATAAGGTTGCAGATTGCAGGGATTATAAAATTTTTCAAGCAAGAAATGCCTATGTGGCCCCACGTAACATTGAATGTTACAAATGTCATAAATATGGACACATAGCTAGTGATTGTAGAAGCATGGTCGATACTTCCATAAAAGATAACAATGATATCATATATAAGAAAGTATGGATAAGAAAACACGAAGAACAAGTGAACAAAGAGCATGTCCCAGAGATCACAAGATTGGAAATAAAACGAGATGAATAAARTTCTACAGAGAAAGAGAAATATGTCAGATACAGAAAGGTTTGGAAATTAACTGAAAGAAAAGAAGGACAGGTAAATAAGGAATAGGTTCAAGAGATTGTACTTTCAGGCATTGTAGTGAAAGATGAATCCACAGGAAAAAAGAAAGAAGTCAGAGCTTAGAGAGATGATGAATATATCAATGAAGATGATGATGAATACACATCATAACATGAATTGTTATGATCCATTCGAATTAGAGACTCCCAGGTAAAATGAATATTAGATAGGGGGAGTCTATGTGATAGTTGTGACAGACCAAAGAACGATCCTTCGAGCAACTTGCAGAGTTTGAGTAGACATATCCAGAGCAACCAGTTAACATAAGTATAGTTTGATAGTTGTAGTAGTGAAGACTTCATGATAGTATAGTAATAAATGGGTCATCATTATGGACAATTGTGCAATAGAGTCTTGGGAAATATGGACAGAGATGGATTTGTAAGAACACTTAGCAGGTTTGGACATATACATGACAATGGACGAGAGCATGGATTCATAGATTGGTTCAGAGAGTGGTTCAGAGACAAATGAACATTATGGATGTTAATTACACAGAAAATGGCCCAAACAATGCTAGTGGATTCCAAATTGACAGATATTTTTTGGACACATGCAGTGCATACAATAGTTCACATTCAAAACAAAGTAATGCTTAGAAACAACAATGACAAAAATCCCTACGATCTATGGAAAGGAATACCAACAAATGTGAAGCACTTCAGAATATTTGGAAGCAAATGCTACATCAAGAGAGAAGATGGAAGAATGGGAAAGTTTGACTCTCGTGTGGAAAAATGAGTACTTGTTGGTTACTCAAGTACAAGGAAAGCATACAAGTGTTACAATATGAGATTGAAAAAATTTGTGGAAAGAATCAATATAACAATTGATGAAACAGGTGGACGAGAATCAAAGGAAGAAGAAAATGAATCAGTGGAACAACTTTACGAAGAAGAAACAAAATATGAAGAAGAAGTAGAAGAGGAATATGAAGAAGATCAGATAGAAATAGAAGAACACGTTTAGCAAGTGCCTCCAAAGACACCTAGCAAACGAGTACAAAAGAATCATCCTTCAGATTAGATTATCAGAAATAAGGATGCAGGAGTTGAGACTAGAAGAAGAATCCATTCACCAGAACAAATGCACCTAGCACTCTTATCTACGATTGAACCAAACAATTTTGAAGAGGCCAACAAGGATAAATTATGGAATAAGGCCATGGATGAAGAATTGGATCAAATAGAGAAGAATGACACTTGGGAATTGGTTCCAAGACTAAAGAATAAGAATGTGATTGAAACAAATTGGGTTTTCAGAAATAAATTGAATGAAGATGGACATGTTACAAGGAACAAATCTATATTGGTATGTAAAGGATACACACATGTTGAAAGAATCTACTTTGAAGAGACATTTTCCCTAGTTTCCAAAATAGAAGCAATCCAATTATTTTTAGCTTATGCATGATACAAGAATATTAAAGTGGATAAGATGGACGTGAAATCAACTTTTCTAAATGGGGAACTTAAAGAAGAAGTCTACATCGAACAACCAAAAGGATTTCAGTTGTCAGAGAATGAAGATTACGTGTGGAAATTGAAGAAGGCCTTGTATGGTCTAAAATAGGATCCTAGAGCATGGTACTCTAGACTGGATAAATATCTATAGCATATATGGTTCATAAAAGGAAGTGTAGACAAAAACCTCTACATCAAGATACGTCAAAGAAACCAAGGAATTTTTACTTCTCAAACTAAGTATATAAAATAAATGCTAAAGAGGTTCATAATGGAAGATTGAAAACCAGTTACCACTCCTATGCAAACCAGTTACCACTCCTATGCAAACCAGTTGTAGGTTGAGTAAGGATGATGATTCAAAGTCTACAGACCAGAGGCAATACATGTCAATGATTGGTAGCTTACTATATGTGACAACATCTAGATCAAATGTAATGCAAAAAGTTGGACATGTGACACGATTTCAAGCAACACCAAATGAATCACATGTATTAGCAGTGAAGAGGATTTTCAGATATCTCAAAGGAACAAAAGAGTTTGGATTATGGTATCCAAAAGGAAAGGATCTATCACTTATTGCCTACACAGATGAAGATTGGGCAGGTTGCATTGATGACTGACGAAGCAAAAGTGGAGAAACGTTCTACTTGGGTGAGTGTTTAGTATCTTGGCAAGCAAGAAACAATCATCAATATCTTTATCTACAGGCGAAGCAGAGTATATTGTAGCAACAAGAGGTTGTACTCAAGTTCTATGGATGAAAACAACTTTGACAGATATGTAGGTTGAGTATGATGAGCCCATTCCAATCTATTGTGATAATAAAAGCGCCATTAGTATCTCAAAGAACTCAGTGATTCACTCCAAGACGAAGCACATTCCAATAAAGTATCACTTTCTACGGGAACAAGTTGTAGAGAAGAACATCAACGTTGAATATGTGGGCACAAAAGAACAAGTGGAATACATCTTTATAAAACCAATTTCATGGGAAGCCTTTGAGTATCTTCGCCAGAGACTCTGAGTAATTTCTACTCCAAAATGAATGATTTTGAATGCTTATGTTATATGTCTTAAATTTACACGAGGAAGCACCATAAAGAGATCAATTTCAGGAAGAGTTCAGTCAGGGGGAGCAACCTCGGACGAAAANCAAAGAACTCAGTGATTCACTCCAAGACGAAGCACATTCCAATAAAGTATCACTTTCTACGGGAACAAGTTGTAGAGAAGAACATCAGAGTTGAATATGTGGGCACAAAAGAACAAGTGGAATACATCTTTATAAAACCACTTTCATGGGAAGCCTTTGAGTATCTTCGCCAGAGACTCTGAGTAATTTCTACTCCAAAATGAATGATTTTGAATGCTTATGTTATATGTCTTAGATTTACACGAGGAAGCACCATAAAGAGATCAATTTCAGGAAGAGTTCAGTCAGGGGGAGCAACCTCGGACGAAAAGATACCTTTTCCATTGATAACAAAGGGGGAGAGATTTACCAGATGCAAAGGTAAATGCTTGGAGAAAGAGCACATAGACATGGTTCCAGGGGGAGAGATGGTCACAGGGGGAGCCTGGGTGATATGAATTCAATATTTTATCAGAGTGTTTCCATCAATGCCAAAGGGGGATATTGTTGATTATTTGGGCTGGTTGTCATTGATGTCAACCCTTGAAGAGAGTCTGATAGTGAATTCTAGTAGCACAAAGGTTTGGGTAATGGACCCAAGTTTGTTTGATGTATAATGGTATGAGTTTTAATATATTTGAAGGTAAGACTATTCTATATGGATAATACATGTCATGCCACTTCCGGTGGTATGTATGAGACCAATTCATGAAAACACATGTATGAGACAGGACAATGATCTGATTTATTTCATTCTGAGATACAAAAGTGTATTTCTCTTTACAAAACCTTGCAAGGGTATGGACTAAAGTTAGATTTATAGGTCTTCGATGGGCACTATACAAAAAGACTACGACAACAAAATAAAACTAAAATTAATGATCTGGATCAACTTGCCACAAAAATGCTGCCATTTGACTCTGCAAGATATCCTTTATCAGCCATGAAAATAAATTCACAAACATACAAGAATACATAGACTATCAAGGATGAATCAAACACCTTTAAAAGAGGCTGCTGAAAAGTATGATTCAGTTTTGAACGTTTCTGCCTTCAATAAGACCCTACTATCAACAAGAGGATTAGTCTTTCAAGTAAACTCAAAAATGAATGAAAACTGAAGCTATCTCACTAACTGAAGAGAAAACCTTAGTCTTGTCTTTCTCCTTATATTCTCCCCTTATCTCTTCCTCAAATTGAACTTTTATTCTTTCTCAATAAGTTGAGGTAGTTCAACTACTTCCTTTAGTTAAGTCAAATTAAATTAACTAATTAGTTTAAGGAGAAATAATTAATAATAATATATAAATAAGGGTCTAGTTAATAATTACTAAAAAGGTGGGACCCCTTSTGACTCCCATCATTCTTTTTCCTATCATCAAATACAAAATACAAAATTTATCATTTGGATYATATAACACCCTTGTAGCTCCCATTGATATTTTTTAAATTGAATATTTAAATATCAACTAAACTTAAGGAGATATCCCAAAAAAGCAATATATCCATTTTATCCAAAAAAATATCCAAAATAAGTCTTGCTGTCCCAAAAGTTGAAAATTATTAAATACTATCTTCATCACTGAAAATCATAAAAGACTTTTAAAATCCATATTTTCTACTTTGTGAGGCATATTTCCTTTTCTCACCRCTGTCTCCAATTGACTTTTCTTGAGTAGCCCTTGGTTGGTTAAACCCTTGGGGTTGTATTTCGCTAATCACATTGGAGCAATCATTTTTTAGGTGGAGACGTGAAGACACATATTTAGAAGATTATGTGGATGGACTAGAGGGGGAGGCTATTACTTTTCCTTTGTCTTGCACAGGTTGTGGGATGTCAATATATAATCTGTTTCTGGTGTGCGAGGATTGTATTGGAGAAACAACAGGAAGAATTTGAACATTGGGATTAATTGGTGGTGGTAAAGGTAAGGACAAAGTGGGCCATCCACGGTGGTGGGAGACAGGATGGTGGATAATTTCTTACCAACTATCATTAACGGGGACTTCGAGCTACATTGACACATGTGGAGGAATATGAATCTCGGGAAAATTATGAGGCTATTGGAAAGGGGGCCTTTCAAGATGAGGATGCAATATCCTATGGCCAAACAAATTAAAGAACCCAACTTGGAATAACTGGTTTAACTCTTGCGGGTCAACATCAAAGTGAATGGAAAATTGAGGCCTCCTATGACCTTACTGTCAGTTACCCCCACCTCTATTATTTCGGCCATGGCTGCCTCTACTAAAAAAACTCATCCTGTAGAAATAATTAGTCAGTCATGAAGTTCTTAATAACCCATACATGAAACTCTACTTACATAATTCAATATTTGGCTCTATAATCTACTACAAGACACATGCAATCCATCTATAAAAATACCATTTATTAATTGCCACATGAACAAGGAATTGATATGGTCAATGGGAGTATGGAGGGATTGTATTTAGCATAAAGTGATATCATGGAGGGGGATGATTTACAAATACTGTTCCAACAATCAATAAAAAATGTTGGACACAACGATCACACTGAGAGGAGGGGGGGTGAATCAATGTACGTCTCTTTTTCACTTCCTTTCACAAAAATCCTTAGTTAGTAATCACAATTTACTCATCACTTATTACTGTCAATTTATAACCAGTTGTATGTAAACATATATTAGCAACATATATCATCAGTAAGACATCACCACAAGAAACACAAAGAACACAAAGAACACAAGATATATGCACAATTTTTCTTTTTGTTATGGACTACAATCCTTGGGGTTGTATCAACAACAACTGAATAGAGTTTCAACTACACAAGAGCACCAACTCTACAATGCAAGACTCAACTTACACAACTCAACACAAACTGAGAGGAGGATTCAATCCTCAACAGATACCAATCTATCAACATGTACGCGACCTGTCAGTAGTGCAACACACGTTTGTATGCGCCATACGAATAGTGTATCCCGTGTATGTACGTGACCTATTTGTACTGCAACCTGCGTATGCCTCCTGAAGAGATATGATTTTCTCTCTCATTGAAAAATCAGATCCTCTGTCACATCCACTTGTGTCCAATCTGTACCATAACCAATCACAACACATCTATGCTTCCCAACAACTTAATCATGCTCCTCAACCATACAATATGAATGTCACTTAATCATGTATAAGTAACCAGTATACTATGGAAACCATATCAATACTGAAAGATAAGAGTGCTGTTCACTCAATCAATCAACCAACATAAACCATATCACAACATCCATACCAAGAATGCCTTAAGTACTCACCATGCAATAAGCAAAATTATCCATCAAGACAACTATGTAACCATACCAAAACTTCTATGCTAGATATGAGCCCATAGAGTGCCGATCTGGAATTTGCTTCAGACTTCAGGAACCTAGCACCCGCTCTCACTTCAAGTATCCATGATTCTATCTAAGTGTACACGCTCTGATCTCCTTTAGCCCACGTGTGTACGTGCCCTGCCTCACTGCAGCCTGCGTATGTACACGCTCTGGCTCACTGTAGCTCGCACACTCCTTCAGAAACTAGGGTTTCTGAACTTCCAAAATTTTTGCTGTCAAGATCTCATACTTACAGAAACTTTGATGTGTCCATGAGTACCTGCAATAAATCTTTCACCTAGAATAGATCTTCAATGTGCTCAAGAAAGATGCTTAAACAAGAGACCCTTGCTCTCTTATTTATACTCTCCAAGTAGCTTCCTTTAGAAGCATCCACTTAGCCACTTTTTCCACATATCCACTTTGTCCACTTAGCCACTTTGTCCACATAGCCACCTTTGTCCAACTCTGTCCACTTAGCCACTTGTCCACTTAACTCACTTTCCTTATTTTAGGGTTAACCCACTTATAACCACTTTCCATAATTAGTAAGTTCTCCATTTATTTTATTTTTTAAATAATTCTTTTACATCCTCTTTGACTTCGTCACTTCACTTTATTATTAAAATAATTTCTTCTTTGCAAACTCTTTGACTATCTTGACTTTTTGGGGATTCTAGACAACATATGAGGGTCCTACAACTTCACAAGACCATAACTCTCAAACTGTGAGGAGTTATGTGACGTTCCACATACCACCAGAAATGGCATGACAAGCACTATCCATCTAGGATATTTTCACTGACAAATTCACTAATATTCATCTCATTATTGCATAATTTAGATTGGGTTCTCTAACCATATTTCTAATATAACTTAACTACAAAGAGTCTTCCTGTGAGGGATTTCACTGTAAGGGGACCACTTTGGAGTTCATCCATCTGTACTTCCTATAAACTATGACAAGACAATAATGAGTCATATTTACATCAATCCAACTGGAATAACCCATGAAAACACATCACTATGACATTGTCCCTTTGTCATTGATTCCATGCATGACCACATGATCAAATGATCAATACATTAATGCATCAATCCATCTATGCATCATATATCAATGAAAACACATCGATCCATCTTCATCTATGCATCAATCCATCTCAGCATCATATATCAATGACAACACATTGATCCATATTCATCTATGCACGACATCATATAACTCTGACTCAACTTGACATCAATCCATTTACAACAATGACAATACATGATCCATCCATCACTAAATCAATATACTATGACAAGACATTGTTCCTTTGACATCAATCCATCAATCCTTTGACATCAATGACAACATGATCCAATGATCTCCCCCTTTGTCATTGATGGAAATACCAACATTGATGTCAACACCAATCATTGATGACAACATGTAGACATGGCATTGCTCTTCATCAATGGTCATATCAATCACATCAATGTGACTATCTCTCTCCCTTTGGCATCAATGGCAAGGGTAGTTATCTCCTTGGGGATGATCTCCCTCCATGAACTCTCCTTGGGGCTGCTCCCCTTGTTTGGATGCCTTTGATCTTCCTCTAAATAATATCTCCCTTTTTGAACAAGGGATATCACTCTGATGTAATGCTGAATACATGTTTCTCATGCCCCCCCTGTGACCATCACTGCCCCTAGAACCATGCCTTTGTGCTCTCTCTCCAAGAATCTATCTCTATATCCTCCATCTGATGAATCTCTCCTCCTGGAAACATGGGAAGAAGAATGACTTCCCCTATGGGTTTGTATTCCCCTATCTTCTCTGCAAGATGAACAATATGCTACCACTACAATCTGCTTCTGCTGCAAATGCTACTCCTCAACCAGAACATAGATAAACTGCTAAAAAATGATCCACTCTTCCTATGACGATCCTTAGACCTGTCCATGCATCAAACTCATGCCATATCATACATCATGAAGAAAAATACATGTCAATAACAAATAGAGAATCATGAAAAAAACATCAACCATGTACATCCTGTGCCATATTGTGTGCCAACCATGCACAATCACCCATGTACATCAACCATGTGCATCAATACCATACAATATACCATAAGATATCATCAATCAACCATATTCCTCTACCAACATGCCAACCATGTGCCTCAAACAAGTTTCATATCACTTATGATATGCCTCTACCATTAACCAAGTACCACATCCATGTATCTCAACCATCAATATATTAATCAATCATCATAACAAGTGTCTCAACTATATCATCCCATACATCATGTACCAAAGCAAGTGCATCAACCATTCACCAAACCTCAACAAGTTGAACTACAATCAAGATGTGATCTCATACATGTATGCCATATCAACTATAAACCATGTGCCAATCATACTGCTAGCAGGTGCCTTTAACAATGTACCAAAATTTTACCAATCCCGCATCAACTATAGATCAAGCTGTGATTGTACAACATAACCACCTCATCAACTCATCAACTACATGTCCCAATATGTAGCTCAACCACATGCCAAATTCATGAACCAATATATCTAACAATACATCATAAGATATATCAATGGAACTCAAAATATGTACCAACCATGTACCCCAACAGATGTGCCTCAACCACCATTCACTACAAAAAATACTAAGCATCCAAAAATACATGTACTATAAGTGTGCCTCAATAGATCAATGATATCTCTAGCTAGCATCATCATGATATATCTCATAACCAAAGTTCCATAACTTCAGTGTCACAGCCAACATTGTTCCTCAACAGAAAATGCCTCAATCCATATTCTAGTATAATGCATCAAGGATAGACTTTCAACACTCAAACATATGTCATCACCATACATCAATTATATATGCCAACATATAATCATGAAAACCCGTGACAAACCATGTCAGACCCTGAAACACAGAGTTATACCAACACACTAAGATGCAACTTATTTGCATAGCCTACTTTCCAAGGCTTTTACCATAAGTACGCAGCCTGCTATACAGATAGCTCACGTATGTACACAACCTATTTAAAGGTAACCTCGCATATGCATGCAAATTTTATCATTGTAACCCGCATATGCTTCAGAAGAAGTCAAGCTTGAGATTGCCCCATGGCTGTCATTCTGTTCTAGTTATTCAGTCTTCTTCACCAACTTCTGAAGGTGTCCCAACTTCTCAGAACTTGAGCTCTGAGCTTCCATATTTCCAA
>JASDQU010107606.1:245449-255977 GCA_032191745.1 Picea mariana
CTTTTTATTATGGACTACAATCCTTGGGTTTATCAACAACAACTGAATAGAGTATCAACTCCACAAGAGCACCAACTCTACAATGCAAGACTCAACTTACACAACTCAGCACCAACTGAGAAGAGGATTCAATCCTCAACATATACCAATATGTCAATAGGTACACGACCTGTCAGTAGTGTAGCACACATATGTACGTGCCCTACCAACAGTGCATCTCGCACATGTACGTGGTCTATCTCACATCAACATGCGTGTGCCTCCTTAAGAACTAGGGTTTTCTCTCTCCATGAAAACTCAGATCTTTTGCATCTTCTTTCACATCCACTTCTTCCCTTCATTGTCCTATTTGTACCATAACCAATCACAAAACATCTATGATCTCCAACAAATTACTCATGCTCCTCAACCATACAATATGAATGTTACTCAATAATGTATAAGTAACCAGTATACTATGGAAACCATTTCAATACTAAAAAATAAGAGTGCTTCTCACTCAGTCAATGAACCAATAAAATCATATCACAACAGCCATACCGAGAATTTCTTAAGCATTCACCATACCATNAGAGTATCCATCAAAACAATCCTGCAACCATACCAAAACTTATATGGCAGATATGAGCCCATAGAATGCAGATATGGAACTTGCTTCAGCCTTCATGAACCTGGAACCAAATCACACTCAAGTTTCCATGACTTTCTTCAACTGTACGTGCTCTGATCTCCTTCAATCCATGTGTGTACGTGTCCTGCCTCAGTGTAGCTTGCATATGTACTCTCTCTGGATCACTGTAGTCCACATGCTCCTTCATAAACTAGGGTTTCTGAACTTCCAAAACTGTTTTTTTCAAGATCTCAGACTTACGGAAAATTTGATGCATCCATGAGAACTTGCAATCACTCTCTTACTTAGAATATATCTTCAATATATTCTCAAGAGAGATGTATTTACAAGTGACCCTTGCCTCTTATTTATACTCTCCAAGTAGCTTCCTTAGAAGCATCCACTAGGCCACTTTGTCCACATATCCACTTTATCCACATAACCATTTGTCCAGAGAGCCACCTTTATCCAACTTTTTCCACTTAGCCACTTTGTTCACATGGAAACTTGTCCACTTAACCTACTTTCCTTATTTTAGTGTTAACCCACTTATAACCACTTTACACAATTAGAAAGTTCTCCATTAACTTTATTATTTAAATAATCCCTTTTGACTTCATCACTTCACTTTATTATTTAAATAATTTATTCTTTGTAAACACTTTGACTTCTTTGACCTTTTGGGGCTTCTAGCCAACATATGAGGGTCTACCAACTTCACAAGGCCATAACTCTCAAAACGTGAGGATTTATGTGGCATTCCACATACCACCGGAAATGGCATGATGAGAACTATCCATCTAGGATAGTTTCACTAACAAATTCACTGATCTTCATCTCATTATTCCATAATTAAGCATGGGTTCTCTAACCATACTTCTAGGATAACTCAACCACAATGTGTCTTCCTGTGAGGAATTTCACCATAAGGGGACCACTTTAGAGTTCATCCATTTGTACTTCCTATCAACCATGAAAAGCCAATAATGATTCATATTTACATCAATCCAACTAGAATAAGCCATGATAATACATCACTATGACATTGTCCCTTTGACATTGATTCTATGCATGACCACATGATCCAACTATCAATTCATTAGTGCATCAATCCATCTATGCATCATATGACAACACATCGATCCATATTCATCTATACATGACATCATATTTTCATCATATATCAATGACAACACATTGATCTATCTTCATCTATGCATGCCTTCATTTATCAATGAATGCACTTGACATCCATTCATTTACAACAATGACATTACATACTTCATTAATATACTATGCCAAGACATTATTCCTTTGACATCAATGACAACATGATCCAACAATATCCCCCTTTGGCATTGATGGAAATACCAACATTGATGTCAACACCAATCATTGATGGAAACATGTAGACATGGCATTACTCTTCATCAATGGTCAGTTCAATAACATCGATGTGGTTATCTCTCCCTCTTTGACACCAATGACAAAGGATAGTTCTCTCCTTGGGGTTGCTCCCCTTACCTAAAATCTCCTTGGGGATGCTCCCCCTTCCTGAAGTCTCCTTGGGGTTTCTCCCCTTGCCTGGATTCCTTTATCATTCTCTAAATAATCTCTCCCCTTTTGAACAAGGGATATCACTCTGATGTAATGATGAAGACATATCACTCATGCTCCTCATGTGACCATCACTCACCCTGGAACCATGCCTCTATGCTCTTTCTCCAAGTATTTATCTTTGCATATAATAAATATCTCCTCCTGGAATCATGGGAAGAAGAATGACTCCCCCTATGGGTATGTCTCCACCTATCTTCTATGCAATATGAATAATATGCTACCACTGCAATATGCTTCTACTGCAAATTCTACTGCTCAACTAGAACATAAATCAAATGATTCAAGAATGATCCACTCTTCCTATGATGATCCTTGGACTTGTCCATGCATCAAACCTGTTCCATACCATACATCACGAAGCAAAAGATATGTCAAAAATGAATAGAGAATCATGAACAAAACATCAACTAAGTACATCATGTGCCATATTGTGTGCCAAACATGCACAACACCCATTTACATCAACCATGTATACCATAATATATCATCAATGGAGTGTATCAACCATATGCCAATAACATGTGCCAACTGTGTATCATCCATATGCTTCTACCAATATTCCAACCATGTGCCTCAAACAAGTGTCATATCACTCATGATATGCCTCTACCATATGCCTCTACCATATAACAAGTGTCTCAACTATATCATCCCATACATCATGTACCAAAGCATATGCTAAACAAGTAATACCAATGATGTACTTTATACAAGTACTATCACCTAAAAACATATACCATCTATGAGTGCATCAACATTGCACTAAACATGTATCTCCATATGTATTAAGCAAGTGCATCAACCATGCACCAATCCTCAACAATATGAACTACAATAAAGATGTATTCCCATACATGTATTCCATATCAACCATAAGCCATGTGCCAATCATACTTCTAGCAGGTGCCTCTAACAATGTACCAAACGTGTACCAAACATGCATCAACTATAGATCAAGCTATGACTCGTCAAGGATGTACAATATAACCACCTCATCAACTCATCAACTACATGTCCCAATATGTAGCTCAACCACATGCCAAATGCATGCACCAAGATATCCAACAAATATGCCTCTAACAATACATCATACAATATATCAATGGAACTCAAATATGTATCAGCCATGTACCCCAATAGTTATGCCTTAACCACCATTCACTATACAAAACAATAAGCATACAAAAATATATGTACAAGAAGTGTGCCTCAATAGATCAATGACATCTCTATCTAGCATCATCATGATATATCTCATAACAAAAGTTCCATAACTTCACTGTCACAATCACCATTGCTCCTCAATAGAAAAATCCTTGATCCATACTCTAGAGTTACTATAATGCATCAAGGATAGACTTTCAACACTCAACCATATGTCATCACCATACATACATCAATTATGTATGTCAACATGTAATCACTAAAGCTTGCAACAAATAATGTTAGAAATTACAACAAACCATGTCAGACCTTGCAACACAGAGTTATACCATCACACCAAGCTGCAACTTATTTTCATAGCCTACTTTCCAAGGCTTTTACCACTTGTATGCGGCCTAGTATACAAAAACTCGTGTATGTACACAACCTATTTATAGGTCAGATCACGTATGTACGCGACTGTTAGCAATGTAACCCACATATTCTTTAGAATAAGTCAAGCTTGAGCTTGCCTTAGGGCTTCCATTCTGTTATAATTGTTCAGTGTTCATCACCCACTTTTGAAGGTGTCCTAGCTTCTCAAAACTTGAAATCTGAGCTTCCATCTTTCAAACATTGTCTTCTCTTCTAGCCTCATGTTTTCTTCTATTCATACTATATTAAACACTCCTCATGGATTGTCTTCTTGTGTTTCAGCAATCCTGGGATTTGTGGCCAAATCCAATACAACTATAGCATCTCATGGTGTGACAATGAGAAACAATGTGTCCTACTTGATTACATCTCCAACACCTTAGGGTGTTATGAAATATTTCATTATCTCTCCTTGCATAATATCTGCATTCCAAAGTTTTGTGACCATATTCATTACATGAGTAACAGTGACCATGAAAACAATTTTCATACCTTTTCTTTGGTGTCCATATTGAAGGTGTCTCTCTTCTGAATTTTCTTTGAGGTGTAAAGATGGCTTCTTGATGTCTTCCTTGCTTTGTTCTTTTGAAAGTTTCCTTCCCTTGTGTAGATGGTTGACTTGAAACATTATTTCCATGTTTTGAGAGTGAGGGACTTACCTCAAGCTTATTTGAGGTGCTTTCTTCAACATGTGTAGCTTCTTTGTTGTATCCAAGACCTGATTTATCATTTGGTGGTCTTTGACTATCCAATATTTCATTCAATATTGTTGAGCTATTTAAGAATTTGTTTGAATTCTCTACTTTCTTTCTAATATCAATAACTTCACCTTCCAACTTATGACATGACTCTTCCTTTTCATTTACTTGATTCTTTAGTAGTTCCTCTACCCTTTTGGCTTCTTCAATTTGGGTCTTAAGATGGATATTAACTTCAAGATTTTTTCTAATCTCATTATCTACCTTCTTATTTTCTTCTATTTCAGTCTTTAGTCTTTTGATCTCTTCTTTTTCTTCTAATTGAGACCTTTTACTTTCTTCTTGTTCCTTGAGCATTTTCTTTAGTTTCAAAATATGCTTTTGATTCTTTTAAAGAAACCTTTTAATGTTCTCATAAAGATAGTTATAGTCTATATAACTATGGTCATAGTTGTATTCATATAGACCCCAATCAACTTTCTTTTTAAGGTTTGAAAGTTCTTCTTCTACTTATTCCATGGGATAATTATCATCCTATTCTTCACAAACTATTTCTAGATCTTCATCTTCACATGTAGAGAAACATTCAACATCATCACATTTAGAATTATTACAATCAGAGGATTGTAGAGATTATTTACCTTCATTTTTCTTGATGTAGTTATCTTTAGTGTCTTCCTTTTGGCCTTGGTATGTCTTCTCTAGCTTTAGCCATAGATCCTTGGTGGAAGTGCATTGTCTAATGCTCTCTTTGATAGAACTTCAGAGTCCATTAAGAATGGTCTTGAGAGCCAATGCATCATTCTTATTTTATTCCTTTTGAGTTGCAAACTTTGACTTGTTCTTCAAAGGAACTGATCCACCAATAGTTTATTTCCAAACACCTGCTCCTTTTTCCTTCAAATACACTTTCATTTCTATTCTCCATGTTGAATAATTTTTCTCATCAAGGATTGGAACTTCATCATACATTTGTGTGCACATGGATCTCCTCCAATATTGTTAAGGCTTTAGTGAAGGCCTGCTCTGATACCAATTGTTGGACACAATGACCACACTGAGAGGGGGGGTGAATCAGTGTAGGACTCTTTTTCAACTTCCCTTCACAAAACTCCTTATTTAACAATCACCATTTACTCATCACTTATTACTGACATTTATAACCAGTTGTATGTGAACATATATTGACAACAAATAAAAAAAACATATATCATCAATAATCCATCACCAAAAAGAAAAAAAAGAACACAAAGAGACCCTTGCCTCTTATTTATACTCTCCAAGTAGTGTTGGATTACTGAGAGGGGAGATAAAAGATAAATTTAATCCTTTTTAACCATATAATCCAAGTGTTATATCAATGTAGCATTATCATCCGATAATTGCAGAGTAAATAAGAAATGAAAAAATGAACAATCATACACATACACAGTACACCAGTGTTTTACATGGAAACCAAAAAAGGGAGAAAACCATTGAATTTTTTTTCTTATATTTCTTGAAGAATTACATTCATTGGAAGCACCAAATTTCTTTGTTTTCTAGCTGCAACTAGAAGGAGACTCCAACACCCTAGTTTCTCAGGCTACAACCTAAGGGAAGCTCCAACTCCCCAATTCTCTAGCTACAACCAGAAGGAGGCTACAACCCCCTAAGTTCTCTGAATACAACTGGAAGGTGGATAAAACCACCTATCCTTGCCCCGTCCAACTACCCTGATGTAGAGGTAGAATGATTAAACCACTGTCAAACTATCACTGTGAGATATACCACTATACAACAGTATCAACCTGTACGACTGACCTATATCCAACCTGTACAACTTCCCTATAATCAATTTTTACTTGAACTGAACATGTATCCAAAAAGATACAACAAGTATGTGACCTATAGTGATGTAGAACATGTATGTACGTGCCCTATCTGTTATGCAGCCCACGTATGTACATGACACAAATGTTATGCAACCTACGTATGCCTTCTGAAAATTAGGGTTTCCTTTCTCTTGAAAACTTTTGACCCTTTGTAACTTCTTTCACATAGATCTGTAACATGTCACTGTATCCAGAATGAATCTATACCCTATGCATGCATCCTCACACATATCTCTCTCTAGTCATGTGCCATAAGTGTGTGTATAATATCCCTCACATGATCTATAATTCAAACCCTTTATGATATTCAACCTTTGAATGCATCAACCAATACAATCTCTCAACCATATACCACAAATATCCTTATCCATATTCCAAGAAATACAAGATGTGCCTCAACAATAAGTATTAATGATAAATATACCAACACTGTATTTATGTAGATCTAACTTATACATAAGATCCCATGCAACCACTAGTCTCTCTCAAGAGAATTGTCAAATCTCCATAACCATTTCTCATGCATACCTCAAAATCCAACTATTCATAGAAATAAGACATACCTTTTGAACCAATGGATAGATCTAATGTATCTGAGTACTATAAACCTTTCTGGGAGATTCATCTCAGAATCTAGAACCTCTGCATCTTTATCTTCTCAAGTTTCCATAGCTTTACCAACATGTACACACCCTAATACATTTCCAACCCACGTACATACGCACCCTAATACATTGCAAACCTGTGTACTGTACGCACCCTAATACACTGTCAACCCGTGCACACCTCAGAAAATAGGGTTTTTAAGTATTCGTCGTAATTCCATGAATTTCTTCGTTAACCCTTCGTACTACCTCAGACTTTCACAACTTCATATGTATCAATGAATACTTGTAATAATACTCACACAACAAAATATATTCAATGTGTTCAAGTGTAATTAAATGAGAGAGCCTTGCCTCTTATTTATACTTTCATGTAGAATCCCACTTTCCTTATTATAGGGAGTTCTCCATTAATTTTATTATTGAAATAATTTCTTTTGCAAACACTTTGACTTTTTGGGGCTTCTATATGACTCATGAGGGTCCTCCAACTTCACATGGCCATAACTCTCTAACCGTGAGGAGTTATGTTACATTCCACATACCACAGGAATTGGCATGAAAAACACTATAAATGTAGGATAGTTTCACTGACAAATTCATTAGAATTCATCTCATTATTCCATAATGAAGCATGGGTTCTCTAACCATACTTCTAGGATAACTCAATCCGGAAAGCGTCTTCCCATGAGGGATTTCACCATAAGGGGAACACTTTGGAATTCATCCATTTGTACTTCTTATCAACCATGAAAATACAATAATGAGTCATATTTACATAAAACAAACTTGGGTCCATTACCCAAACCTTTGTGCTACCGGAATTTATTCAAGGGTTGACATCAGTGAAAACCAACCTTAATCAACAATCTCCCCCTTTGGAATAATGAGATACATGATTTCAATATTGCATCAACACTTTGATGCAATACTGAAATCATGTCATGCAATAATGAATTCATATCACTCATGCTCCCCTTGGAACCATGCCTCTATCCTATGCATCTCTGTGACCATTTCTTCCCCTGGAATCATGCCTTTGCCCTCTGCATCTGATAAATCCATCCCCCTTTGTCATCAATGACAAAGGTATCTTTCCATCCGGGGTTTACCCCCCTAACTGATATGTCCTATTTATGGTGCTTCCTTGTTTACATATAAGACATATAAGATAAGCATTCAAAATAATTCATTTTGGAGTAGAAATAATTTCGAGTCTCTGGTGAATATACTCAAAGGCTTCCTGTGGAAATGGTTTTGTAAAGATGTCTGCCACTTGTTCTTTTGTGCCCACATACTCAACTCTAATGTTCTTTTTTGCAACCTATTCCTGTAGAAAGTGATACTTGATTGGAATGTGCTTCCTCTTGGAGTGCATCACTGGGTTCTTTGAGATATTGATGGTGCTTGTATTATCACAATAGATTGGAATGGGCTCATCATACTCAACTTGTATATCCATCAGAGTTTGTTTCATCCAAAGAACCTGTGTACAACATGTTGTTGCTGCAATATACTCTGCCTCAATTATAGATAAAGATATTGATGATTGTTTCTTTCTTATCCACGATACTAAACACTCACCCAAGTAGAACGATGCTCCAATGGTGCTTTGTCGGTCGTCAATACAACCTACCCAATATGCATCTGTGTAGGCAATAAGTGATAGATCATTTCCTTTTGGATACCATAATATAAACTCTTCTGTTCCTTTGAGATATCTGAAAATCCTCTTCATTGCTAATACATGTGATTCTTTAAATAGTGCCACATGTCCAATTGCCTGCATTACATATGGTTTGGATGATATCACATATAATAGGCTACCAATCATTGACCTGTATTGCCTATGATCTGTAGACTTTGAATCATCATCTTTTCTCAACTTGCAACTGGTTTGCATGGGAGTGATAACTAGTTTGCAATCTTCCATTTCGAACCTATTTAGCATTTCTATGATATACTTGGTTTGAGAAATAAAAATTCCTTGGTTGATTTGATGTATCTAAAGTCCCAGAAAGAAAGATAGCTCCCCAATTAATGACATTTCAAATTCATTCTGCATATCCTTTGCAAATTTTCAGCTTAACATGTCATCATCACTACCAAAAATAATATCATCAACATAAAATTCAATTAATAAAATACTAACTTGACTTATCTTGATGTAGAGTTTTTTGTATGCACTTCCTTTTATGAACCATTCCTATTGTATATATTTATCCATTCTAGAGTACCAAGATCTAGGAGGATGTTTTAGACCATACAAGGCCTTATTTAATTTACAGACATAATATGTGTTCTCTGACAACTGAAATCCTTTTGGTTGTTCAATGTAGACTTCTTCTTCAAATTCCCCATTCAGAAAAGTTGATTTTACATCCATCTGATACACTTTAATATTTTTGGAGCATGCATAAGATAAAAGCAATCAGATTGCTTCTGTTCTGGCAACTGGGGAAAATGTCTCTTCAAAGTTGATTCCTTCAACCTGTGCATATCCTTTACATACCAATATAGCTTTGTTCCTTGTAACTTGTCCATATTCATTCAATTTATTCATGTATACCCACTTTGTGTCGATCACATTCTTATCCTCTTCATCTTCCCCTTCTTTTTCATCTTCTATTTCTTCTTCGTAAAGTTGTTCCATTGATTCATTTTCTTCTTCCTTTAATTCTTTTCTACCTATTTCATCAATTGTTACATTGATGCTTTCCACAACTTTGTTCAATCTCATGTTGTAACACTTATATTCTTTCCTTGTACTTGAGTAACAAAAAAATACTCCTTTGTCCACACGAGAGTCAAACTTTCCCATTCTACCATCTTCTCTTTTGATGTAACATTTGCTTCCAAAATCTTTGAAGTGCTTCACATTTGTTGGTCTTCCTTTCCAAAAATCATAGGGAGTTTTGTTAGTGTTGTTTTTGAGCATTAATTTTTTTTTAATGTGAATTTTTGTATGCACTGCCTGCCTCCAAAAAATATCTGTCAATTTGGAATCCATTAGCATTGTTCAAGCCATTTCCTGTACTGTCTCGTTCTTTCTTTCAATAACTTCATTCTGTTGAGGTGTCCTAACAACCAAGAATTGCCTTTTTATTCCATGATTGTTGCAGTAGTCCATAAATTCCTTTGAAGTGAACTCTCCTCCATTACCAGATCTCAAACATTTGATTTTTGAATCCATTTCATTTTCAACCATTTCCTTGTAGATCTTGAATTTTTCAAAAGCTTCTGACTTATTCTCGAGAAAGAAAACTATAGTCATTCTTGTATAGTCATCAACTAATAACATAAAGTATTTCTCAACTTTTAAACACTTTGTTGTAGTTGGTCCAACTATATCAGTATGCATAATTTCCAGTGGTCTTGTCATTGAATATTCCTTTGATTTGAACCTAGTCTTTGCTTTCTTTCCTTGTTGAAAATGCTTTCATAAAGTGTTGGTTGGTTTCATGATATGGGGCATTTATATGACTGCTTCTCTTTTTCTAACTTTGATAATGTTATAAAAATGTATGTGACCCATTCTTCTGT
>JASDQU010107606.1:264351-276967 GCA_032191745.1 Picea mariana
TTTCGTAAGGATTAAGAAGGAGATCAGTTCAGCACCGGTTCTGGTGAAACCAAACTTTGAGAAAGATTTTACCATATACACGAATGCCACTTACGAAGCATTTTATGTTATCCTCTTGCAATGTGATGATCAGAATAATGAGAAACATGTAGCTTACATAATCCAAAGTTTATCAGATGACAAATTCAAGTACTCTTATATTGAGAAACATGTCTTTGCTCTTGTTAAAGCTGTAGAGAAATTTCGTCACTTTATCCTAGGAAAACACACGCAGGTAAAAGTCCATTTTCCTGTTGTCAAGTTTCTGCTTTCACAAACTTATCTTTCAGGGAACCTTGCACATTGGCTTGCCAAAATCCAGGAGCATGATTTAACCATCTTGACTTTGAAAATAATTAAGGGACGAGACTTATCCCTTCACTTAGCTCAACATGTTGAAGCAAGTAAAGAAATTGACAATCAAGATAATCCTCTTTCAGAATTGTTTTATATTGAGAGTCAAACCCTTTCTATTGTTGAACAATCCTAGTATAAAAATCTGGTGTATTACTTGCAATATCAGAAATTCCTAGATGACTTAGATCCTCATCAAAGGAGAAGATTTTGTCTTGAATCTTCCAGGTATATTATTTTAGGATACTTTTTGTTCAGGAGGTCTGTTGATGGTATATTACTTCGATGTGTGAATAATGAGGAAGCACAGAAATTGTTACAGGAAACTCATGGATCTTCATATTATGTTATGCACGTTGGTGGCCACTTTTCTACTAAATCTACTGCTTTTAAAATCATCAGAACCGGTTATTATTGGCCTTCAATTTTTCGAAATTCTTATAAATTCGCAAGATATTGTGACAAGTGCCAAAAATTCGTTGGGAAAGAGCGTCTTTATCCTACTTCCCAACATGTTCTCCCTGATTTTCCTTTTTCTAAATGGGTCCTAGACTTTATTGGTCYTATCAATCCTTTGTCTTCCACAGGGCAGGTTTTCATTTTAACCTCCACTGATTATTTCACTAAGTGGACTRAAGTTGTCCCTCTTAGACATTCATAGGACAAACAGGTAATTTCTTTCCTGGAAACTAATATTTTCTCCAGATTTGGCATTCCTTTAGAGATTATTACAGACAATGGTCTCACTTTCATTTCCGCAAAATTGACWCAATTTCTAGCTAAGATGGGAGTCAAACATTTCACTTCATCATCTTATTACTCTCAAGGAAATGAGCAAGTCGAATTTACTAACAAAATATGGYWAGGATCATAAAGGTGCTCATTGTAGATAAGCCTYGTCAATGGCACACCCTTCTCACTTAYGCCCTTTGGGCAGATCACACTACCACCAAGGTAAGCACAGGTTGCACTCCCTTCAATCTTGTTTATGGTCAAGAGGCTATTCTACCTACTGATATAGAACTCTCCTCCCTACGGCTGATGCTACAGATTGAAGAATTAAATTCTTCCAATGTCCCTCAAAGGATAAATGCACTATTAGCCTTAGAAGAACAAAGAATGTTTTCCTCGGAAAACATAAGGAGAAGACAACAAACTGTGAAGAAATATTTTAACAAACGCGCAAAAGATGTCAAATTTAAAGTAAACGAGAAAGTCTTGTTTTGGAACTCAGCCCATGCTGACAGAGGAAGACATTTGCAGTTTCAGAAATTATGGTTGGGTCCTTTCAAAATCACTTTTGTCCTAGGCACAAACTCTTATCTTTTAAAATATTTGGAAGAACGATTGTTTTCCTATAGTACAAATGGTTCCCGCTTGAAACGTTATGTGTAACCAGCTTGACTAATAAACTCCATGTGGAAATCACTATTGTATATAGCTTTTTGTTTCGTTGTTTTATTTTTCTTTGTTTAATTGGTTGTTCAATTTCTGTTGTTTTATGTTTATCAGAAATCAGTTTTGGATCAGTTTTTCCACAATAATGCCATTCTATAAGTATTGTTGATCAATAACAATAAAGCTACACAGTTGTCACGGTGTCCTCCTTTTAGACATTGCTGAAATTGTTTTTTGCTTCCAGTATTGTTGTCAGATAGATGATTTGATTTTCTTCCCTATTTTTTGTTATCCCTTTATTCCCTCCATCCTGAGATTCAAATGAGCATATCAGAAAATTTCTCCTTAAAACAAAGAAACACTTTTACTGTGATTGATCGAATGTTATGCATACAGGGCCAAACCCCTTCATACGTACCACTTTTCATGAGTTTTTCCCAAAGTCCCGAATAATTTTTTCCCTTAAGCCATCTTTTTCCCTCTGTTGCATAATCATTCTGGTCAATAATTCTTTGATCTATGTTCACCGATCTGCGAAACTAGACATTCTGAGTTCTTAATCTGTTGGAAACATATTTCCCTGTGGAGTCGTCAGTTTTTTGACGCTCAAAAGCGCAACATAGGGTACCTGCTTGCAAATGGTTGCAATGCATTATTATTTAATTATATTTAATAATATACTAATAGGTGTGACCCTTTGTGTGACTTATGTGACTATGACAGAGGAGAAACACTTACATTTCATGTGCTTATGCCTTGGTTGTGACACAAACTCTACAGTTTATTTGCTTTAAATTGCTCTCAAAATAATTATTACAGGATGATATGGGTAGGGTGACTAAACAGGAAATGATGTTGTCTTAATTATCTCTCACAAAGTATGACTATGTTTCCTTTAAATGAATGTGGAATCTACACTCCATTTTTAATTTTTATATTTTATATGGTGTATAGCTTGGTGATCACCTTGACCCTTACTACAAGTGTTGCACGCATTGGTTTAATTGTAAGTTTGGTTGTGATTTGGTATCCCTAGCAAAGTTTTGTTATATGTGAAATTGGAATAATAGCAAGGGTTGGTGCATTTTCAAAATTGGAATAATGGCAAGGGTTGGCGCATTTGCAAAATTGGAACATTGGAAAACTATGGTATAGTTGGCCTATATTAAGTTGATTTGAATGTTAATGGTTGATGAGTTGAATAGTGGGTCTGCTTGTACTTTCCATGAATGAAAATATGAATGTAGAAGCGACGTGGAGTAAATGCACGTCACTCTAACTCACCTTGAGCCCGCCACCCTAGTCATTTTGCATTTGCTCTTGTTGGTTGTTGTTGCTCCGCTTTGCTCGATCGTGGAGAAGGTATACATGTTGGTCATTTCTCCTTAGAAATTTTACACGGGTATGGGGTTTTCTTACTTTTCCATCCATGAACAATCACTCTACTCTTTAAGTCAACAGTTGGCTCTTATTTACTCATGATCTGTGCATTTCCAACGTTGTTATATGAATGAATTCGGACTGTGTATTGGTCATTTGCAAGGTTTTGGTTTCCTATGGTGGTTGTATTTGAACCATGGCATTGAACAGAGGCGTCGTTTCTTTTGTTGTGTATAGTTGTTCGCATTTTTTTTATGGAAAAGAATATCGTTGGGAAACTCCCACGCCTGCCTTGCCTCTGGTTCCATGTTTTGGGCTTCTTTCCTATTTGAGATATTTATCCCCGCTTCTTACATGTGGGTTATTTGGACACTTTGTCTGTCTTTTAAGTTTTGGTATTCGTGGTTATTCTGCCATTGCCTTGGTCACTGCTCTATGAGTATTAATTTGGAATTTTGTGAAGGATTAAACCTTCCATGCTCCTTCTGGCCAAACCCTCATTTTGTTAGCATACTTTCTTCTACCACCTTACTATTCGTTGTTGCGTATTGAACCCTGTGCATTGGAAATTATCGTAAAAGATAGCCAACCCAGAATTAAGAAAAGGCATTGTTCGTGCTCCTTTTGGTCATGGGTTTGATTGATTATTTGTTGTGCGAAGATGAAAGAAATGTTGAACCCACTTATTTGTTTGGTTATACAGTTTGTCACAAGGAAAAATATGGGGTCGATGGCAATGTTGAAAAAGTATTGTTAAAATACAACTTGTTGTGTTTTGTTTTCAAATGCGATGAGCACCTGTATATGAATTATGAAATGCTTGAGTGAATTTTTATGAACCAGCATGTAATAAATTGGAAAGTTTGGTTATTTATGGTTTCGTTCAAATTATTTTTATACACAAGGAACCTTTGGACACTTCGTGGGACCCTGTGGGTTTAAACCTTACTGGTGTTGATATTATGGACCATAGCATGTCCACTCCGCGACTGCGACTGTTTGTTGTGTTGGTTGTGATTATTATGGTGTTGTTCACTTTTTGGCTTTGTTATATATAAGTAGTGTTATTATTGTTAATTAATTCCTGGGAAATATAAAATTGGTTACTATGCAATGCGATTTCTCAGGAAAATGGGTAGCCTTGGAAAGAAACACCAGTTTTGGGTTGTTTTTTTTAAAACAGAGTGTTGTTCAATTTTGAAATGGTAAAAGGTTTTGATTATTAATTAACGTCAAGAATGGCATTGTTTGATATATTATTAGAACAATATTTGTGGGAATCCCTTCCATCATACCATTTTTCACTAAATACAACCCCTTCATGATCCCAATTTCACTTATCAATTCCATGTTCTGTGATATTTATTTTGAAGAGAAGTCTGTATGGAAATGAAAAAAAGTTGACGTGGCAAAGTTTGATGATTGGTATTCTAGGATATGCTTTTACACAGTTGATTGTTTTTATTGATTGTTGGAACAGTATTCGTAAATCCTCCCACTCCATGATATCACTTTACGCTAAATAAAATCCCTCCATACTCACATTGACCCTATCAATTCCATGTTCATGTGGTAATTAATAATGGTATTTTTATGGATGGATTGCATGTGTCTTGTAGTAAATTATATAGCCAACTCTTGATTTATGCAAGCAGAGTTTCATGTATGGGTTATTAAGAACTTCATGACTGACTAATTATTGTTACACAATGAGTTTTTTCAGTAGAGGCAGCCATGGCCGAAATAATAGAGGCATGGGTAACTGGCAGCGGGGTCATAGGAGGCCTTGATTTTCCATTCACTTTGATGCTGACCCGCAAGAGTTAAACCAGCTATTTCAAGTTGGGTTCTTTAATTTGGTTGTCCATGGGATATTGCATCCTCGCCTTGAAAGGCCCCCTTTCCAACAGCCTCAGAATTTTCCCGAGATTCTTGTTCCTCCACATGTGTCAATGTAGCCCAACATCCCCGCTAATGACGGTTGGAAATAAATTGTCCACCGGCCTATCTCCCACCACCGTGGATGTCCCATGGTGTCCTTACCTTTACCACCACCAATTAATCCCAATGTTCAAATTGCTCCTGTTGTTTTGCTAGTACAATCCTCTCACGTCAACAAAAGATTAAAAATTGATATCCCACAACCTATGCAAGACAAAGGAAAAACAGTAGCCTCCCCCTCTAGTCCATCCATGGAATCTTCTAAATTTGTGTCTTCACGTCTCCACCTAAAAGATGATTTCTCCTATGTGATCAGTGAAATACAGCCCCAAGGGTCTAACTAACCAAGGGATACTCAAGAAAAGTCAGTTGGAGATAGCATTGAGAAAAGGAATTATGCCTCACAAAGAAGCAAATATGGATTTTAAAAGTCTTTTAATATTTTCAGTGATGAAGACAGTATTTAATAATTTTCAACTTTTGGGACAGCAAGCTTTATTTTGGATATTTTTGTGGATAAAATGGATATTTTGTTTTTGGGATATGTCCTTAAATTTTGTTGATATTTAAATATTTCATTTAAAGAATATCAATGGGAGCTACAAGGGTGTTATATGATCCAAATGATAAATTTTGTATTTTATATTTGATGATTGGCAAAAGAATGATGGGAGTCACAAGGGGTCCCGCCTATTTAGTAATTATTAACTAGACCCTTATTTATATATTACTATTAATTATGTCTCCTTAAACTAATTAGTTAAGTTAATTTGACTTAACGAAAGGAAGTAGTTGAACTACCTCAACTTATTGAGAAAGAATAAAGCTTCAATGAGAGGAAGAAACAAGGGGGGAATAGAAGGAGAAAGACAAGACTAAAGTTTTCTCTTCAGTTAGTGAGATAGCTTCAGTTTTCATTCATTTTTTAGTTTACTTGAAAGCTTAATCATCTTGTTGACAGCATGGCCTTATTAAAGGAAGCAAGGTTCAAAACTGAATCATACTTTTCAGTAGCTTGTTTTAAAGGTATTTGATTCATCCTTGATAGTCTATGTCTTCTTGTTTGTTTGTGAATTAATTTTCATGGCTGATAAAGGATATCTTGCAGAGTCAAATGGCAGCATTTTTGTGGCAACCTGATCCAGATCATTAACGTCAGTTTTATTTTATCGTCGGAGTCTTTTTGTATGGTGCCCATCGGAGACCTCTAAATCTGACTTTGGTCCATACCCTCGCAGGGGTTTGTAAAGAGAAATACACTTTTGTATATTAGAATGAAATAAATCAGATTATTGTCATGTCTCATACATGTGTTTTCATGACTTGGTTCCTCCTTTCTCTTTTGGTCTCTATGTTTACTTTATTGTAAAAGTTGTATACATTCTTATATCTTTGTATAAATTTTATTTTTACCTTGCAACATATACAAATCATAAAACCAGCCTTAATCCTTGTAATTAATACTTGTGGATTGAGTGAATGTTTTGAGGCTATAAACTCTGGGTGACATTTCCAACTATCTTGTCCTAGCCAGGCAAGATATTAAAATGATTGAGTAAGGTGTTCCGTACCTTTTCCTTAACACCTCAAAGAATCAATCCGAGTAGAAGACCATTGGAGCCTCCTACTGTATGAGAGAATTGGTGCTTCAATTCGAGTATTTGCATCATAGAAGCATGTTGGGTAGAATACTAGTAGGTGATAGATCACAAGAAGACCACATTTTAAGGTGCCTTAATCCAATTCATTAAACCACAAAATCCCACAAAGGTCTCTCACATAATCACTCTGCCCACAAAAGTTGAGTAGAAGCATTAACTAGTTCCTAGTATAACATTAGTGCAAGTAGAGGGTTGAAAGCATGAACCAGCATGAGTGTTGTTGATTCAATCGTATTTTTTGCAACCATTCACAAGTTATGTTGGATATTGAGATAAGTGGTCTCTCATAGAATCGGTCTGCCCACACACATTTAGTAGAAGTATTAACTAGTTCCTGGTAGAACATTGGTGCAAGTAGAGGGTTGAAAGCATGAACTAACATGGGTGTTTTTTATTCATTTGTATATTTCAAAACCATTCACAAGTTACGTTGGCTCTTGACATAAGTGGAGTCATCAAAAACAATGACAAGTAGAGGGAATCAACTTCAACAGGGAAATACCAAATTTCCCTGATCAATTTATTAGCTTGAACGAACAATCCATGTTGTTCTTCACCTTCCTTTTGTGATAACAGTTAGTCTTCCTTCGAAATCTATTGGTCACCCTCAACTAGAGCATCGGTCAAGGAAAACCTATGTTGTTTTCTCCCCTGTCCTACCTCCAATATGTTCATGCTAGAATCAAGCTCAACAAGTGTATGGAAGCACAACTAGTCTGGTGTATACTTTGGAAGGAAACAAGATGGGGATAAAGAGACTCAAGTGCATATCTGAATATAATCTTGGGTAAGTAACTGATGTTAAATCATTGCTTTTCCAATTCGCAACGAGAGGAAGTAGCAAGACAAGAAGGGTTGTGTAGGTAGACAAGATTAGAGTGCACATGGATGAAGTGCCTGAAGGACTATATTCAATATAAGAGAAGGCCATTCCCACCAAGGTACAATCCTACCCTAATCCCGTTTCCTACATCAAATCCATATATAAAGTATAGAAATCTGTAGACCTAAAGTGAGTAATTTCCGCTTCGACTGCCATTAAGGGATTGTAAACCAAGCATCCTAGCATATATCAGAGGTAGAATTATAATAATAGTATATAGAGTAGGTTATGGTAATGGAAAATGGATTTTACCTCTTCTCAAAAAAACTCTTGTACCAACTTTAGTCTCTGGTGAATATCGAAAAGGAAGGTCGCTCCTAGCAGCAGCACTATACTGGTATGAATTGGAATCTGATAGAACCTTTCCTCGAGCCGCACAGGTACCACCACCAATATTCGATCATTTCATCCTTGGTATGTGACACCCTCCTTTCACTGATTAATTTTTGTTGTTTGGTAATACAAACAACATAGAAAAAGTGAGGATAAAAAAATGGTGTAGACCCTAGAATTTGGCACTTGTTCATTTCCTTACAAAGACTATAATAGATGAAATTCATCAAAGAAATAGTTGTAAAATTAAATGAACACTTTGCCTAAATTAAGTTATGTATGATGCAGATGGAAATTTTAATCTTTCAATGTTCAATAACATTGATCATTGTTATTGAATTTGTGGATAGATTTGCATCGTTCTTGATTGCCTACGGGTTGGGATACAATAGGCCTTTGGAGACTTACACCCTAGAATACTCAAGGCTATATGAGAAGGAATGACCTTGCAGTAGGCGAGACCTACATTGCATGCAGAGGTAATTTGATTAACGATGCAAACTAATGATCTGTTATATGATGATGTGGACAATGCAGACTATTGATCCACCAGGGAAGGATCAAAAGGGTTGATCTTGTGTAAATATTCAGCAAAGACACAATAGAACATATGGAAATGGAGAGAGGAATAAGCCATGTCATGGAATGCTCTAATGAACCAGTCCACCTTTTTAACATCAAGGTGTTTGACAGAAATTAAACTTCTAGATTTGTGACAAAACTTTGAGAAGTGCAATGCAGTGTTAGGGTCTTAAACATATGCAATGCATGAGCATTTCATGAAAAGTAGCATTGTCTAGAGGGGTGTTAAATATATGAAAGGCATTTAATAATGTGGGTAGGTGTCAAACTTTAGAATTTTGCATTTTTTGAATAAATTTAAAACTATGAAAAATGCTAAAAAAAAATCAAACACACCAGAGGAAATTATGTCCCATCAATATGTCTCCGCCAATGAAAAATTTGATCTCAAAATTTCAAAAATTTCAAAAATAAATTTTGTTTTGCTAAAAAGTTAAATTAATGATATATTTTGTAAAACATTAGAAATGGTTACTAAACATTCTGTAAAATGAACTCCTTAACATCAATTTAAGGGTAACTTTACATATTTGCGATTACTATATTACATGCTTTGGCAGGTACTAATAAACAATAAAATAGACCACCTTCCAACAAAAGAAACAAATATAAATAACATTGAAGACTTTGGGCTCGAAGAAAACATAAATAAAGTTGCATTGTATTAGGAATGTCTTTTTTGTAACTAACTTTCATCAAAGATAAGACGAGCATCCAAATAGACAAGTCAAAGAAGCCAAAAAAACTTAAACATGTAGCCATTAATCTCAACAAAGATGAGGAGGAGGGAAAAGTGGAATATGAGGGGAAAATGATAAATAGACCAAGGATGAAGAAATGAAATATGTTATGAAAACCATTCCATATTGATCCTAAAAGTCATCGACATCAGAAAAAAATACTTTTGAAAGATACAAAGGTCGTAGTCTAAATTTTCTATGTTTTATATTTTTTAGGGATATTATTTGTGTAACGTACCCAACCACCCAAGCTGGGCCACGCCACGCAAAACTCTCTCATTATCATCTCTAATACCACTTTTGCAACGTAACTATCCTTCAGATAAGCAACATTACGTGTGGAATACACATAAAAACTAAAATTTTGCTAACTAAAGTAATTCCTTTATTGTTAGTCGATTTCTTGTAGCTTACAACTACAAATTTACAATAGATTTAGCTATAGTCTATGACTGTAAAACAAATGCATTTAAATCATGCTAATAATGAGCATGAAATACAACTAAATTGTTCATTACAGTAGCATATAAGTCATTCTCATTCACGTAGAGTTCATGCACAACAATAACACAAGTAAACAACTTAGTACAAGATAAAACACTTATCTTTAAACAAGATTCGTGCAACCGGCTGCTTGGGACAGATGTTCCACCCAACCATAGACTGACTGTTCCAAATATCAACATCCATTCACCCTCGATTTGAGGATAGTAATCCAAAAAAGAGGTTGGTCTCTCACATTCCACTCTCAACTCATAAAGCTCATAACCCAACTGATATTTTTCTACAATTATCTTGATCTTTGTACCAACTCTCTTCCTCTTGACCTACCGAACCCAAGGAATGCACCATTCGTTTATCAGGGATCACCCAAGGGATGTACCATTTGTTTATCAAGGTAACCCAAGGGATGTACCATCTATTTATCAGGGTTAACCCAAGGGATGTACCATCTGTTTATCAGGAATAGCTCAAGGAATGTGCCATTCATTTATCAGGGTATCTCTGGCACAGATAACTAGGAATCTCTTAGCTGGGAACTCAAGGGAAATTGTTGCTAGGAAAACTATCAACAAACCAACCACAACACTTGTTGTTTAGTGCAACCCACATAGGAGTTCACTCTTCAATCCTGACAACCCAGCTCTTCAATTTTTCAACTCCAATTCGCTCCAGTTATGCTCCAATTACATTCCAGAGTTCACCCTCCGTGGCCGCACCAACTCCAAGCTCTCTTTATTTCTCTCCTTCTCTCCCATGCACAAACTTGACTGACCAAAAACTATTGTTCCAACCCATATGAATTTCTCTCTTGTGGCTTTCCGTTCTTGACTCACACTCTTCCCCAAGCTGATTGTACTCAACTCCCATGTGCCCAAATAAATATGGGATGTGACCACTCACACCCACCCTCTTACATACATTCAATGATTGGATTTGGAAACACTCAATCAAAAGGAAGTGACCACTCTCACCCACCCTCTTACATAAATTCAATTATTGGCTTTGGGAACACTCAATCAGAAATCGGAAGGTTCATATACAATAAGCAAATTCAAGAAAATGGGTTAAATTGATATACATAGGTAATCCCTCATTTGACCCCTCTTTGTCATTATCCTAGACACTTCCCTCTCTTGTGGATTAATTCATCCCCCATCTCTTTTCCATGTCCCCTTAGTAGTTGGCATCACATTTTATCATTAAAACATAGAGATACAATTTGCATATTACATCACTTGGTCATAGCCAAGGTGTTCTCTTGCATACAAATGCCAACTTGTTGCTAGATTTCCACTAGAAATCCACAACCTGTGGAAATCATCCTATCTGTATCACGTGCATATAGTTAATATGAGAGATCATCATACAATTTTTAATTATAAAATTTCCAATCTGTTTTATCCAAGAAAACAAAATTCCCAAACATGAGTTTTTTGCTCATAATTGTTTGGCTCTTCCAGCGGTATATACTAGTCTTCCTTATGGGCTTACGTTATTTCCATATCCAAGACTATTCTTCCTGCAATTTTCTCAATTTTTTTGCAACCAAACAAATTGTTGGCATATCATAACAATTTCCAATTATAAATTTTTCAAATCTGGTTATATAGGAAAAATAAAAATTCTCATGCATGAGATTTCTTCTCATTATGTTTGGCTCTTTCAGCGGTATATACTAGTCTTCCTTATGGTATTACATTATTTCCATATCCAAGACTATTCTTCCTGCAATTTTCTCAATTTTCTTGCAACCAAACACGTTGTTAATATCTCATGCACAATATTTGCATTCAATCCATGAAGAGATTTTCAAAATTATAGTAATCTAAAAATTCCATCACTTCCAACTATTATTCATATTAAAAACATAATCAATCCATTAATCAGAGTATCTAGAATGGAACTATCATTTATTGTATATGCATTATCAGCACACCAAGCTTTTCATAATTGAATCAAATTTTACCAATAAGTAAAATCATTGTGCCAATAATCATGGACTTATATACACAATGCATCCTTACATTGACTCTGGAATACCATATGTTCATGTCATGTATTCACCATGTGAGTTGGAAGTTATGACCCATGCCTTAGTACCCCATCCAAAATCTTCCCCACAACCTGTCTAATCCTTTGGATACCTTCCTCTTCAACCCATACACAACACTAGGAACATCATCCCTTAGTATTATTTAGTGTATAAGGTAAAAAGGTTTTATTCCAAACCTCAGTTACGTTGGAGAAAACCATTATGCATTTGGATGGAACTATATCATTTTCATATCCATTCCCATCATGGCCTCACACACGACTACCGTTACTGGTATTCATTCCTATAACAGGAGTAATGTCTCGTGGCATAACTCGGTTATGACCTCATAACCAACATAACACAGTATGCAATTAGTTTTCCATAAATGCATTCAAGCAACAAATATTATTTCTGTACTCAAGGCCTCCTACCTTTACATCAATTCAAATGAGGGAATTATTACCTCAATTCCCTTCAGCAATTATACATCATAACAACCCAAAATGCATACATGTAAGGTTGTCATCAATTTACTTGATGCTACCTGATCAACTAGTACTTTATAGAAGCTCACCGACTCCTTTTTTTTCCAATCTCTTGATCAACATTCCGACCATCCTCATTTTGTCTTCGTATGGATGGATACCATAAGCAACAATATTATCAGGTTGTAATCATGTTTCCTGGATACACAATCCATCATTATTTTTATTCAAATATCGTAGCATCATTATTATTATTATTATTATTATTATTATTATTATTA
>JASDQU010107607.1:3512-40867 GCA_032191745.1 Picea mariana
TGTGATCAACACTGATGCGTCGGTAATGTTCACATGATTATCTTAGCTGCATGCATGCATTTTATTGGCTAAATTCCTTCCACTTTCACTGAGGCATCACGTATTGACAATGCTCCTCCCTTTCACTCTAATACATTGCATATCGACGAGGTTCGTCTCTCCCCTGCCGATGCACTGCATGTTAACAAGTTTCCCTCTTTTGTCATTGATGCGCCAACATAAGGACATCGAACTTTCATCAAAACTATGTGCATCGATGATGATCTTCTTTCTCTCACCGATGCTGACCTGGTAAGAAAGATACACCTTTGTTCTGAGACCTACCTCATCCTCCTCTAGCTCAGATCTTTCTTGCTGCGCTCGTTAATCAATCTCTTAACATTTCCAATGACTAATCTCTCCATGCCTAATTAGATAGTTGGTCACCAATTTCCTATCTCTCGTAATTTGTTGCGTGATCACATTCATAATTGAACCTGTCTATGTCACCAACATATTTAATCACACATGTCATACTAGCTTGTTTACTTTGCATTTCTTGATTTTATGACAAAATCTTGATTGTAAAAGTGTCTTCTAGCATCGGGGGTTAACTGCAGCACCTGTTGGTATTGTGTTGGCTTTGAAATGCATCTCATAATAAATTTTTTCCTCCTAGCTCCTAAACAATACTAAGTGCTGTGAATGCTAGTTGACTGTTTTGGAGGATTTATAAATTTGCGCTACCAACACAATTCATGAGCTAAAATGGATGAAATAAGAACCTATATAGCACATATGAACATGATTAGATGAAATTTAGTTTGGGCAAAGAAGCAGCGAAAGAGGGACCAAGAGTTTCATTAAAAAATGCCTTTGACCGTAATTTTTCGACATCAATCAAAATGAATTTTTCATCCCAAAACAGGCTAAATGTTTGATTTTCGCCATTACGATTCCAACCCAACTGACATAATTAGAATCCAAGGCATCGAAGTGTTAAAATCATTGTTGGAGGATTTCTTTCCTAAATCAGCCTCATCAATTGTTACATCGACAATTTTTTTGCATGGCACGGTTAGTTGGATCGCTGGAAGTGCCTCTCTACATTCTTCACAGCTCAAAATATGGTACTCCAATCTGAAGTTTTGAAGGTTCCTCCAATATGGTATGAAGTTTTGAAGGTTCCTCCAATAATGTTAACATGCCGCATGAAATTGATTTAGTGCTCCAAAGTCATCGGAGGTCTTGGAAGGAAGAGCTCCGAATCCATCAGGGGGCTTGAGAGGAAGTGCTCCAAAGTCATCGGAGGTCTTGGAACGAAGAGCTCCTAATCCATCAGAGGTCTTGAGAGGAAGTGCTCTGAAGGCATCAAAACACTTAAAAGGAATTCTTGACAGGAACTTCGCCTCTGCTCATCGGCAAAGTTAAGGGGAAGTATGTTGATAACCTCTCTGAAATCCACGATGGCCAATGAGAGTCGCCAACGTCATTGAAAGCTATTGAATCGTAATTCAGTGGAATCGATGGTTTCCAAGTGATTATCATATTGTAAAAGGATGCAGAGAATTCGATGCCCAATTTATTGGGTGACACACTCAGACGTTGTTCCATTTACTCACAAAAATAAAAGACCATCGACCTCAGTCTCTCTAGAAATCAACGCAACCAGCTAATGATCACATTAAAGATGCGTATTTTAGGGTTTTCATCTTAAATCCATGAGGAGGGAAAAAGTATCATGATTTTAGGGTTTCCACTGATAAAGGATACGTCGTTTGGCTGGTCACCACCTGCGGTTGGAAACCAAACATATAATAGCAATAGTCCGTTAGGCATGGCAGGGAAAATTCTTCACTTTCGCTCGTGTACGGTTCCAAACCTGGGATCTATAATACTTATTGGGGTAGCTCTCGAAGGAAAAACATGAATTAAAAACTATTACGCTATCAAATCTTAAGAGCCAGCAAAAGAAATGGAGAATCCCTGACTATTATTAATCAGATTCAAATGTACACTGAGAAACAACAATAAAGATTGGAGCAATTTTACGCAACACCCCATCCTCATATCATGGGAATTATCCATGAATATGGTGGAAAAAACGCATGTGGTTGAAAAATTCTGGAGAGTAACAGGAGGGCGTCGATGTATGATCCTTGCTCTCGGTAGCTTAAAAAACTAAATATGTTATATCTTAGTGAAGCGAATATCATTAACGTTGGAATGTCCATCTTGAGAAGAAGAAAAGTTCCCTTCATATCTTTATCTCTGCGGGGTTGTAAAATGTAATTGATTATGGAGAAACACTTTTTGTTGGGAAGTCCTACTAAGAAGACATTAACAAAACTTGTTTTGAGCGACATGCCTGCTATATCATACAAGACAATAAAAATATTAACAAGAGTAGGACTGGAAATACTTAGACTATGCATTCACAATTGTTTTGCTATCACGGGCACGTCTATTTCAACTCTTAAGGGATGCTCAGAAGAACTCTCAGAAAATGGTTGTACTATTAAAACTGATCTCTATGTTCCAGCACTGTAACCCTGCTCATTTTTTATAAAATTAATACAGTGCTTAATCTCGTTTTATGACTAGCTTACATCCATGGTGTTGTTGGTGTTTTGTCATCATAATACAAGACCTCAAAATTTATGGGTTGATCTCCATACTCACTAGTTTAGGTTTTGCGACTTCGGCAGTACCAAGGAGTTTTGGATGATATTGTAAGATTTTACAAAGGGACTGAAAAATGGACAGAGATTAGATTGTTTGATGGGGATAATCAAGGGCCTTTATGTAGCTTGCAGCCAGATTGGAACACAACACATGGTAACTACTTCGACTTAGGGTTCCCAAAGAGCTCTTTATATTGAAATCAGATGTTGTTCCTAACCTTGTCAAACTAGCCAAGTGTACTGTAATAGAAGGAATTATTGTTTCGAGGATATTTAAGGAGTCTAGAGCTATAAGTGAAAGGAATTGAATCTACTATGTAAAACACCTATTTGCCCCTTGTTGACATGTCCAAATGACATGTCAGGCAAGTAAGGGAGAACGCCATATGGTAGGTCCCAATTAGACCTACTATCATTTGGTGTAGAGTTTTCGATGAGTATATGGGCCTCTTACCGCTCAAAATTAAAAGAAAAAAAAATGGAAAAGAAAATAGACTTTCTCCCAAAGAGTTCTAAATAATCCCAAAGCTAATCTAACTGAAAGAAAACTAATATGATCTAACTACTTCTAATCTATCCTGGGAGCAAAGCTAAAAGAATGAGTACAATGTAAGGTAATACCATTAGAACTAGAAAAAATTCATATATTCAAGTGATGGATGGAAACAACATTGCTACAGATACATAGAAAAATAGTTGTACAATACATCCATAACATAATTTCCGTACCCACAAGGAAATATGTGACAGCGTGAGCAGAAAGAACAAAGTGCATAAATGGTTCATACAATAGAATCCTATCTAATCAGCAGAAGACAAATGCATAAAGAATAGTCTCATATAAACTCATCAAAGCCACAATTTCCAAAATACCTCCTACTCTTTATTAACTCAGAATTAATAGTATTGTCTTTCATTACAAAGGGAAAAATTCCTTTCTTACATTTAGCGAGTTCTCTTTTATAAAACAAGAGGGACTCTTAAGCTGTCATGGCTATTCATTTCATTTTCTCCCAATTTCTTTTTACATTTCAAATTTCTTTCATATTTTCAAAAATGAATAAGCGGGGGTTACAAAAAGATGTTGGAGAGTCTCATGGGAATTTATTTTCTCCCTCAGGTAGCTTATAAATGACATTCGTTAAAAATGTTATTGACTTTGCAAAAATTTGTATCTCTCTTGTTGGGGTCATCTTCTGAATTTCTTGAGTTGTTTTGGATGTTTTTGGCCTTGGTCTGATGAACAAGATCATTTTGGCTTCTCCTCCTATGTATCATATTTCCATTGAGCTATTGGTGGCTCAATTTAGTTGTTTGTAGCTTGAGATATAACTGTTTGAAGTCTGCATAGCCGATTCTTTAACTAAATTCGGGTTCTATCTGTGTTTTTCATTTTCAGCTCGTATTTTTGCTCTCAATCTTCCTACATTTGCAATGCCATATTGTTCTTCTCTTCTCCATATTTCTATCGAGTTGTCCTAGACATGATTTCATTGCTCGTACATTCAGATATGGCTGTTTGAAGTTTGTGTGGCCCTTTTTTCCCACAAATCTATGCTTTATAGTTTTCAATGTTTTTTCATGTCTTCTGTCACCTATCTAGCTTGGCTACTGCGTTATTTTGTTTGATATCTTTCCAATGCAGTATCATGGGCCCAATTATGAGACCTTTAGCCCAAGTTATGCTCGTTTAAACAACCTCACTCAATAGTTATTGATCAAGCCTGTGGGTGAATCTAGACCACTGATCTTCAACTTGCAAAAATGAGTCCCACATGCATAAGAGAGTTCGAAAATTAGTGATTTGAGTGGTTCAACCCCTAGAGATAGTTTGAATGGGAATCTGGGGAGGCATGAGACTTGTGGCTTGCTGCATTTACAATTATTAACAACATTTACAAGAAATAATTACCCGTGATCTACAAAGAAAATTAAAATTGAACTAAACTAATTACCCCATTAATGTAGAAATAAAAATGATTATTAATAATAGTTACCCTACTCCCCTACGGATTTGAACCTCTGATGGGAAAATGCATGTTTTTAACCATTAGGCCCATCCAGGTTGTTTATTCATCTTTCCTACAAGAAACTAGTAATATATAAAAAAATCAAAATGAAAATAATAAATAAATAAAATATTAAATAAAACAAACAAACAAACAAATAAACATACAACAAGAAATAAAATAAATAAATATATAAAACAAAGAATAAAATAAAAAATGAAAAATGAAAATGAAATAAAATAAATAAATAACAAAATAAAATAAATAAGTAAAAAGGTAATTGAATATCAACATAGATTATTAGAAGGTATGTGGTTAGGGTTTACCCTAGCCGCAACCCACCATGGCCTCTACTGTGGCCTGTTGTAGTCTAGTCTTGCGCTTGTTTATGCGGCTAGTTGGCTGGATCTGATATTTTGTGTGGCTGTTAGGTTTGTTTTCTGAGAAATGGATTTCCTTGCCTCGTTTCTCTCTGCCTGCTTCTGTTCGTCGCCTCGCTACTACTCCTCGTCACTGTTGTTTTTTTGTTGTCTTCGTCGTGGGTGATGTGGGCTCTCTCCATGGGATGGGTCTAATCGTCGACGAGTCTCCCTCACGTGTGCGTTTCCGTTCAAACTCGCATGGCCTCTTCCTTTTTGGGGCTACGGTTTGCTGCATTTTTCTTTCTAGATCTGATGGATGCTTGTAGTTTTATCATTATTTTGTTGGCGGTGGGATTTTGTGGGGGTTTGACAAGGAATTTTCTCGTGTCTCCTTCCTTCTCTCTATCTTTGACAATGCTTTTGCTGGGATTTTTTTCCGTTTGGGTCATCATTGCTTTAGATGTTGGAGATTTGTTTTAGAGACATTATCTCTACTCTACAACTTCTTACTTTATCCTTATTTTTTTCCCCTTCCTGGTGTCGGTTCATTCAAGGTTTGATGTATACTCAGGGCTTAGTTTCTCTGGTTCTAAGGAGGTGGTGTTGTGTTTGGTTTCTCTCGACGAGTTCTGGGGTTCGCTTCTTGGTTTTTCACTTGCAGACTTGTGATGGGTTTCTGTCGTGAACTTTCCTAGCTTACCCAAAACTGAATGACATGTTGATTGAGGCTAGCTAGAGTAAATGCATGATTTCTCATGCATTATTTAGAATGCAATTTTTTTTATATGATTATAATTTACGCTTTTTTCCTTGAAAAAAAAAAGTAAAAATAAAACAAAATACAAAAAATAAAAAACAAAAATAAAAAACTAAAAAAATAATATAATGTTTCCCCCCTCCCCACCTTATTAGATATATAAATCCATTCTTTTGATCGTGAGGAAGGGAGTACTCATACTCCATCCCTCACTTCACTCCACATCGCCGGCGCCGACGAGCTCATCCCCTTCACATTGTCGATGATGACTGTATTACCTCCTTCACATTGCCGACGGTGACTATCTAATCTAGCTCATTCCTATGATTGATATTAATCATATTATAATAAACACGTTTTTTTATAAATAACATTAAAACAATCTTCAAAAGTCAAACCCTGATGGTCGTCGTCGAGATTTTATGTAAGACGAAGGCAAGTCTTGGTAAATGGTGGTAGTTCTCCGATGACGTTTTTGGGGATGCGTTATAATATTAATTTAACATACCCCCCAATTATGCATAAGCCTTCAAATATTAATTAATACTCCGATTAGTCAAACCCACCACAATTATTATTATAATGTAAAACTATAAAGGTTCGTCGTCAGGATTTAATGTACGAGAGGTGGAGTGTGAAAGGTCTCATGAGTTCACAACATGTACACACTACATTTTAGCCCAAAAAACAATTTTTGTGGATTACTATTAAAATAATATTATAATATGCACCTTTTGCCATATATTTTAATTAAACTATTTATGATGTGTTATGTGGTCATCCAAAGTTTCAAGGCATTTGAGAATAATATTTTAATAGGTAATATAGTTCCCCTGCTATTTAGGAAGGGACTAAGGAAATCCTAAAAAATAGGGAATCCTTCCTAAACTTAAGGATTCATGGCTTGATGATTTATTTCTCATGGAGTTATCATTAAGCATACGTGAGAACCAATAGGGATGGACCTATACGTTAGGTTTTCGTGGGTAAGAGGAAAAAAATTAAGGATTCATGGCTTGATGATTTATTTCTCATGGAAATATCATTAAGCATACGTGAGAACCAATAGGGATGGACCTATACGTTAGGTTTTCGTGGGTAAGAGGAAAAAAAGTTAATGTTATGTATAGGGTTTAGTAAAAAAAATAAAATAATTTAGAATACAAAAATGAAAAAGAAAATAAAAAAAATAAAATAATAAAGAGTTAAATCAAAATGAATATGTATATACTAGACCCTAGATTTTAGTCAAAACACCCACAAATGGTTTTTTTATTTAATTCAAACTAGTTTATTCATGTAAAAAGGAAGTTGCCCCATGTAAATAAATGTTTAATGTAAATTAGTTTTTCCCCTAGTAAAAGTAAAAACCTATAGTAATTTTCGGGGGAACTATGAGCAATACCATGTGGTTTTCAAAACCATGGGAAAAATGAATAAAATTAAAATGAAATGAAATAAAATAAAAATATATACAAAAAATATGTACAAAATAAATTAAGATAATTAAATTAAAATAAAATTTAGAAAATTAAGCCCAAATTACACAAGTAAGGGTTGCATCCTTATATCCCAATATTTCTAGTACTTGTAATCTAACACACTTTTTTCAAAGAGCCAAATAGTGAGATAAATTATTTTACTGGTTGCACACTTCAGATTGGTTTTGGTTTGACCGTGGGTTTTAACTTTTAATAACAAGAAAACATCTACATAAGTGTTTTCCTCATCTCTCTTTTCTCGGCATTGTTTCATTTCCAGCGATCATCCATAGCCCTGATGAAGTTGCCTTAGTACCATACAAGTATAGCCATGTTTCCAATAGGCATCCATATCCCCGATGGGTTTACTTGTACTTCCCACACAATTAATAATGCTTTCAACTTCCTTTTTATTTTAGAATATGCTCACCTTTTTAGATTTGTATATAGATATGCATGTGCACATAGGGTGTGAAGGAAGTAGGGTGATACGAGAGTTTCTTTATTTGTTGAGTATATGTTATGCATTTTAGTTTAACCCACATGTCTCCCAAAAAACCATCATAGTATTGGTCAATTATTAATATGAAGTGAATGGAGCTCAAATAAAAAGATAAACAAACACTTTCCTATACTTATGGATTATCATGGTACGCTCAACATGAACATGTGTTCCACCACAACTATCAGTCTATACCCACAATTAAAAAATTCATGAATGCACATTTAGATAGAGAAGCCCATGCATCTTATGACTTGTAAAAATTTCTTCAGTATGTGACCGAAATGGGACTAGCCCCTCACTCAAATTTAAAATATGATCCTCAAGATGGACTCACAAGTCAAATTAGCTTGGGGAACATACCAACATTCAAATCAAAATATGAAAGCAATATGTGCAACAGGCAAGCGCTGAAATTGAGTTCAACTCATGAAAAGAGAACTAAACTAAATGAAGCCTAAAGCTAGAATGTCAATCATCAAAAGGATTAAAAATAGTTAAAAAATAAGAATAGAACCTAGTAGCAAGAAACAAATCTGGTGCAACAACAGTGAGAGTGTTTTCAGTGAAAACTCAAAAAGTAAGCCAAAGATAATTACCAGTTAAGAAATTTTATCCATTCAACCTCAAACCCAATGAAAATATTCCTAGAGTTTCTAATCTGAAATGAAGAACAAACCAGATTACAAAAATTGATGATCTAGTGGAAAAATATTTGCAACACAATTCTCCACTCAAATTGTCACATACGATGTTTCTTTCATTCAATGTAAGATATAAATCTTCTAGGAATTTAAAAAAATGGGTTAATGTAGATGTTCAATCAGAGAAGATTTTCAAAAACCCAATTACATGGAACATTCCACAAACCCATAAGCTTTTAAGATTTCGTGGCATGAGCAATTCCTTTGCATATTTTAAAATAATCAATTTTTAAACAAAAAATACATTTCATATTTCTCACCAAAGCTCCATTTTCTCTTTGTTATGAAATATAATCATTAACTACATAGATACGAACAATTCAATTTGATATGGAAAAGAGGAAAAAATGACAGTTATGGAGGTCATCAAAATAGTCATTAAAATTACTCCAAACATTGACTAGATCAGAAAACAATATGATAATAAATGAATGAGAATATATTCATGATCAATTGATGAATTGGTGACAATCTTGGTTCATTAATCAAACAATGTCAGAAAGGAATATGGGCAACCAAGTTCATATTAACACTTCCCTAAGATGCTTTCATTTTGAGAGAAAAATTATGAGTTGTTGGTTGCACAAACCATTTCCCAACCTGCATAACAAAAGATAATGAAATGATCACCTCTTAGATAGTTTGGGACAAAATATTCCTCAAATGAATAATTTATTAAAATCAAACTAAAAAGAAAAGAAAATATCAGAATTAAACTAATCCAAGGGAGGCACACTAAGCTAATGTTAATTTAAACTAAGTGGGCTATCGTAAAACTTACAATGTCATCAAGTATTCATCTTATGCTCATTTAGTCAAATATCATAGCTTTCTTCCTAATATATAATCACTATGTGTTTTTCCCGCAATATTCCACTTAACATGAATCTTATTTTCATTTATTGTTGCGAGCTTTGGATCCTTTAGGAACAATGTCTTGTTCTTGAATTCATAATCATTCAAATTAAGAAAACAAGACGCTAAGATTTCAATTCCACCTATCTTCTAAAGATTCATGTCCATTACCAATCTTGTTCGTAAAAATATGATTCAAAGATTATCAACATTGCATCCCAAGGTTTTTGTTTTCTATGATTATTAATGATAATGATAATAATGTGAAACATTGTATAATCATATTCAACCCATGAGAGGCAAGAGGAAATCATGATGTAAAGGGTAGCAATTAAGATACTCTAGAAAGGTGCAAGTGGTCTCAGGTCACAACCTAGATGGATTGAATTTCCCAACAAAAATGAAAGATGTGTTTGGAAATTGAAATTGAATAAAGTGAGTAAGATTGAATTTCTAATAGGTGATAATATTGTCATGATGGGCAAGTCCATGTAACAGATATCTCAAGTTCCCAAGAGTTTTTCAAGTAGCAAAATTATGTGTTTCACTTCCTTGAGATTACATGTCGCATAGAATGTAGAGAAAATGAAATGGAAAAGAAGAGTGTGTGGCTTGTCCCTATAATAGATAGGATTTTCGTAAAAAACAATGAGTCATATATTCTGGAAAAAAAATCAACAAACTCACAACTTTGAGGGATCAAATAGAAGATATTCCAAACTATCCCAAACAATGAGTAATTAGGAAATTGGTTATGAGTAGTGTTATGCTGCATAAATTTTGACTGGCTTTTCTTGTGAGAGTTGGGATACCCAGCTTGAGAGAGAGTGGTGGTTCTACCTTGCGAGACGATCTAGGAGCTAGAGGATTATGGTTGTGTGTGCGTGGCCCCTTTGCGGCTCAGGGGGCTAAGGGAGAAGAAGAGTACCCATAGTGTTGGCTGGGAGGTACTGGTGAAGTCTCAATGGTTAGCAAGCAAACAAAGGAAGGGAATGTCAGTCGCCAATGATCGTCATCAAGCCTATCTTGGCCAGTCATGGTATATTCATTTTTGAGTTTGCATTGTATTAAGTTTTTATTGTATATATGGTTTTTTTAGAATTGTTGACAATGGTATTGGATTTATGATATTGGTTTGGAAAGATTCCTTGAGGATTATGTATTGTAGAAAGAAAATTCTAAAGAGTCTAAATCTTAACTCCAACTAAATCTTGATTTCTTATTACTACTATCCCTTCTTCAATTTGGGGTAAATTTTGTGTTTTTTTGTATCCAGATTGAGATTTGCTTACTTATTTACCCAACGATTTCATTTATTCCCTCAGTGAAATCTTATTATTTCATCTTTGCGTTTTTTATAATTGCTTAGCTATTCCATTTACTTACCTACGTTTTTCTTCTTAGCGAATTGCTTAGCAATTCCAGTTATTGACCTGTGTTTTTATTCTTGGCGAATGGCTCAACTATTCCATCTACTTACCTGCGTGTTGTGGGGGGGGGGGTGGATACGCCTTGTGTCTACCTATAATTTCTTTGCAATTTAATTAGATATTTACCTCTACGCTATTGATTCTGGATTAAGATTTCATTAAGGAATTACCTCGGCATTTTGAGTGTGAATTGTGTTTTTCCTTGCACCATTTTTCCTAGCGTTTGGATTTAGCCAAACGATTTATTTTTCTCTTGTATAAATCTTCGCGTTTTAATACACTATTGGATAGTCTCTATGTATCATCAGTATTGGAATTGTCTCTATGTTTCTTTCATCATTTATGTCCTCTTTTTATCCTTAATGGTATGCGTTTTTCCATAACTATCTCTGCGATTTTATTAAGAAAAAAGTCCAGGCGTTGGGTGTATCTACCCAGGTCCTTCCTATGCATTGTTCCTTGAGGAATCCTCCCATATCTTTTCCTCTTGAATCCTTTACGTGTTACCGAAAAATAGAATTTGTTTTTACCTTCTCCCCAATGGCGGTTTTGCAAATATTTATGCCTACGTTTTAATGACCATATGTGTTAGAAATAATAGGTGTGATCGTTTGACCATAGACAATATACAAATATTGTCACCCAACCATAGGCTGAAGCCACCCCCGAGAACCTTAACCTTGACAGAGAATAATCTTGGAAGCAAACCTTAGGCCTAATAGACAATCAATATAGTGTACCTCTCTCCAGAGATAGCACACAAGGCATAAATTCCAAACCATAACCAATAGAAAGTACAAGCCTAAATCAATAATACAAGTTTCAGTAGCTATAGCTACAACTACTCTCCAGACTTGCACACTTACTCAGTTTTTGTAGTGCACACTCTTACATCTTCGTAGTTGCGAGCTGTGTGTATCAAATGATATCTCGTGCCCTATATTTATACTACTTCTCCTTAGCTATCTGGGCCAACTTCTCATTCTAGAGGCTAAAAACTCAATATTAAATATTTACTTTAACCGACTTGTCTTCTAGGGTTATGTCCAAATATTTAGGGTTTCTTCTTTCTTCCCAGAATATTCTATTCTTTTCAAGGTTACACGTGGAGGTTAATACCTCCCGCAGCTACCATAATATCAACACTCCCTCCTAGCTAGGGAGGTATTAAAAGTAATGGTCCAAAGCAAAAACATACCATTCAATCGATAACATCATCATAACCATACAAGATATCTCATGATTATATCACGAGCACCCTCATCATTATCAATATCATCTGATAGCATCAACTGCATCATCTCTCGAAGCCATACTCCATCTGAGTAATCAAGCATGATACTGAATAAGTCACTCACTCCACATAGTGATACAAGAACCATTCTTCTAATCCAGACATATATCCTAGAAGAACAAATGTTCTAGACCAATTTCCTCCTGGAGAATGTCTGTCCACCAACATACTGACTATCCACCTAGCTGATAATCATTTTCAACACTACTAATAGTCTACATGGCAATCATAACAATGTCATTCAATAGAAAAAAACTGTGTCTATCCATAGTAGTACACAACTACTATCCAGTGGTACACAACCATACCAAGTAGCACACATCTACTTAATCAATGACACATAGTCACAACCGGTGGAACACATCCACCACAATAGCATACATCTACTATCCAGAGACATACAGTCTCCATAGAAATCATATAATTTGATATAAACCTGCATAGAAACAATATCATGATACAAACCAAGTCATCTGGGCCATTCTTCCTCTCACATCTGTGAGATCTGGAAGAGCATCTTCCCTTAGAAAGTAAAACATCAGTCATGGGCTATCTGGACTATTCTTCTCAAGAATAGAAGAATAATTGTCCATGATTTATGATCCTAGACCATTTACCTAAATGGTCCATTCCTCCGACACTAATCATAATGCAAAATGGAGAGAATGAGTCTACCCTAGGGAATGTTTGTCCCTAATTGATGAACCTGGACCATTCACCTAACTGGGCCATTCCTTCGACACTAACCATAGAGTAACTTGAATAGAATGAGTCTTTCCTAGGGAATGATTGTCTGGACCATTTCCTAATGGAAAAGACTATCCTACACCAACCTCCAAAACAGACCATTCTTCGAAACTGCTCACAACTGTGAACTTCGAAAGAATGACTGTTGGGCGACGCAGGCGATTCTACTTGAACACTACTCAGAGTGAATGTTGTTATCACCCCAGGAAACTCTCTTAGGTTGTATCTCATAGATGCCTGGTAAATTAACTAATATCTCAATAGTGTATAATATTCTCTTAATTGGATCAATTCAGATGACTAAATCAGACCTGCTCTCTCAAGACATGCATAAACATAACCAGATGACAAGGCTTTTAACTCTCACTGTTCAGAGGGTTTGTAACTTAAGTGAATGTATGGAGAATTCTTACTATGCCAGCAGACTCACACATAAAGATATATGAATGGCCAATCACAATGAGTAAAAGATATTTGCAATTCAACTCATCAAAGCAAAGATAGGATAAAATCTATCAGGCTTTAGACAAACATAATAGACACGAATTAAACATCCATTTGAAAATATAGAATAGACAGAGAAAATATGAATCTGAACAGGTAATGCAAAATAAACTTGTTTTATTTGGTCTGCAAATGAGAAGCTTAAGTACAGAGTGTGAAAAATTCTCCAAAGTCGAACCCCAGGTTCATAAAAAATTTGTGGCTTTATAGCCTTTACATCAGATATCCAGATCCTAGAATACTGGATTGAATTTACCAAAAATAGAAAATCAATAACTGACACAAGAAAATAGGCAGAGATCCTATAAAATAGGTCAACTCCTTATGTCAAGTGATCTTCATGTCTTTCAAAGTCTTCAACAGGTGTAGTATGCCTTCCAAGGCTGATGGGTCTTCATAAGATATGGGACAAATTGAAATTGCCACCTACTGAAAACAAGACAATTTTTTGCCCAGAAATAGGTAACCAATTTAACCTTTCCACCTTGCTAGGCATCTCCAAAATCAAAACAGAATCTTGATAATGATGAATTTAATTATTATCTATCGTTTGGAACTGTTCTTGAGGCATTTGGATAAGAAAAACTTGGATCTGTGCAAAAACAATACCTCTCTACCCTATTAGTGCTTTTGGTGGCTAAAATAGACAAAATCTGGGCCAATTAGCTATCGAAAGTTGTTCTTTCGGTGGCTAATGAACAATTGAAATGTTCTCCTAAGGCACCGAAAGTTCTATCTTAAACAAAATTGCAAAATGCCTTTTGTTTTAGCTTTAAAATACCTTAGGGATGATCTTCTAAAACCTTTGCATCTTGATCAAGTTCTGGAATGGTTGTAGGATTGTTGGCTTCCTCTAGATCATTCAAATGAATGGCATCATCTGCTAGGGTTTCAAGGTCAACAGGTGATTGAGGCTGAGGTCTTGAATACATAGCTTGCAACCTTAATGACCTGACCTTTTTCTTCAAATGCACAGCCACTCTCCATAAAATGTTGTAGTCTTTTACAATCTTCTTCTTCTTTTTCTTTTTCTTTATACTTTCATGTGCCAATCTTTCTAGGGCTGCACTGGTATTTGCAAAATTCTTTGATAGAGTTTCGTATCTGGTTTTAATCACTCTTTCTAGAACTTCCTATTGGGCTATCTTCTTTTTAAGTTTCTTGATCTTCTTTGATTTGTTCTGCTTTCTTTTGCTACTAGATGAGGCCTCTGCAATTTGACTCTCATGTTCCTTCTTGGGTGTAGGTGATGGAATATGTACATACCTTGCTATAAATGGATCTACATACCTTGCTGTAACTGGATCTTGATACCCCATTGTAGTTGGATCTTCTGCTAGGACTGCTTCTTGCTCTGCTTCATCCTGGTGCTCTTCATCCTCAGAGTCTGTATAGGGGAGATTGAGGATCCTCTTGTCCACTGGAGGCTCTTCGGCCTTTTCTACATCCTTGCTAAAATTCATTTTCTTCTTATCCTTTTCAGGTTTATAAGATGGAGAGGGCTGATCAATTGCAACTGGAGAAATGGCTCTCCTTTTCCTCTTTCCACTCCTGGGAGTAGAGGACTTCTTTGAAGAAGATTTCTCTTTATCTTCTGGCTGTAGATCTGTCTGAAATTCATTCCAAAATAGGAAATGGCCCCAATCCCTATTTCTTCTCTGCAAAATCTTGATTAAGCCATGATGGGATAGTCTACCTTCTACCTTGCTGGGTTTTTCTTTAACTTGACAAGCCATCTTAGTTAGTCTCCTGTAAATATAATAAGGCAGGTTGAGTGGGCTCCTACCAGTAAAATGATTCATGAGATTGAAGTGATAGATCATCACCCTTTTATATCTACCTTCAAAGGTTATATAAACAAGGATGGATTTTAACAAGTGTTGGCATTTTTCTTCAAGAAAAGATATAGGAATATCTTTCTTCCATATCAAACACTTGTGTTTTGGTTTCAAGTAGGACCTAAATTCAACATCTTTTGTAACAATGGTTTTGAACCAATTTTCTCTAGTCCTTGGAAGCTCTGTCACTTCAGCTATGAGGGCTTTGTCCACCTGGAATTAATCTTGACCGATGACTACTTTTATTCCATCAAACGTCAGAGAAAAAGCTTCTGCCACCTGCTGATGAGAGCTCTGCAATTTCTCACAAAATTTGAAACAACCTGCGTCTTTGAAAATTTGACATACCTCTGGATGTGATTCCAGGTAACCAATGTCATTAAAATCCCTCTTCACAACTGGTCCTCCTCTCTTCATTTGTTGGAAATCTCCTATACACTTGGAATTGGAAAATTGGGTTTGGATGGAGACCAAACAACACAAAACTAGGGGGTTAAGGCTCAGCTGTGCTAGAGACGATATGATAGGGGAAGTGTTTTACAAAAATCCTGATTTTGAGGGATATAAGAAACATTTTAGGATTTGACAGGATTATAATTGGAAAGTTTCAAGGGGTATGAAGTACAACAAGCCACGTAATATCATGGAACTGAAGTTTAAAATATGAGACATACTACGCAGGGATCGGATCCTAAAAATAGGACAGTTGTAAGGTTTATAGGGTTCGGGATTTGATATGTCAAAGAGAAATCATTAAACAATTAATCACATCTTACCTAATCATGATCGACCTCTCTTTTTGTCTTTCGGTGGCTAGTGTAATCATAACACATCAACCCGATGGTTCTGGCACATGAAAGGACATGCTGACTGTTTCCAAGCTCCTGCGCTTTCAGTGGCTAAATAGCCCCGAATTTTGGTTTTATGATTCCGAAAGCTAGGGATTTCAGTGGCTTAGAAGCAATTTTGGAGAGGCACTTAGCCATCAAAACCTTTGTTTTGAATTTTTTAAAATAAAAATAAAATCTGACTTTTTCAAAACTTTAATACAAACATAAGGTTCTAAAAAATGAACCTTAAAAAATTTAGAACTGCATTTTTCAATGACTACCTATCACCTAAATTAACAAAACCGACTGTGTTATTTAAGGAGATAACATCTGGCTCCTTCTAGGGATGAAAGCCTCCCTGTGAGGTTTCAAGAACCTTATTGACTCAGTAGCCTTTCCTATCACCTAAGACTCAAAACTAACTTGGCTCAATAGCCTTTCTATCACTTAAGACTCAAAACTAACTTGACTCAATAGTCCATTGGGCATGGAGTTATTTTGACACACAGGCTGAAAAAGAAAAATTGAAAATAAATATTAACAATAGAGCAAGGCTTAAGAAAGCCTCATGAGAAATAGAGTTTGAGAAAACGCCCATTGAATGGGCCACCTGTGACTTCTTCACCTTCTAGATTTTGGAGAACAAAAGTGTTTTTCTTCTGCACTAATGATATAATAAATGTACCTATCCAGAGAAAATCAAACTTGCCATGTTTACCCTTTTCCTACCTTGCTGCATCCCATTTCAAAACTAGATCCCCTTCTTTAAAAATATCTGCCTTCACCTTTCTATCAAAAGTGTCCTTCATCTTCCTCTGATGCAATTTAGGCTTTTCAACCAATTGTTCTCTGACCTACTGTAATTCAACCAAATGAAAAATCCTATTGGTAATATCATTTGGCTCGGAATCAGCCTCCTGAAGAAATTTGGCTACTGGTAGCAGAAGCTGGATTGGAAAAACAACTTCTGTGCCATAAACCAACTTGAATGGAGATGTATCAATAGATTTCTTATTTGTTACTCTATGATCCCATAAAGCGAACTTTAATTTAGAGTCCCAACTCCTTTGATTTTGATCTAGTAATTTTTTAACAATTCTTATCAAACTCTTATTTGAAGACTCAACAAGGCCATTGCCTTGTGGATAATAGGTTGTAGAATGAACTAGATGGATTCCCATGTCCTCACACAACTTTACCAAGGCTTTATCATTGAATGTTGCTGCATTGTCTGTAACAAGTCTTTTGGGAGAGCCAAAACTAGCAAAAATATGATCATATAGAAAGTTAATGATTACTATATGATTGGTGTTTCTGGTGGGAATGACTTCAATCCATTTCGTGAAGTAATCAGTAGCAACAAGAATCCATCTGTGTTGATTGCTAAAAGGTGGATGTATTTCTCCAATGAAATCCAACCCCCATTATTGGAAAGGACCTGTAACCATAACAGGTTTAAGGGGCAAAGATTTCAACTACTCCTTACCTGAAAACCTCTGGCATTTATCACATGATTTGACAAATGCACATACATCAGAAAATAAAGAAGGCCAATAATAACCAGCTATCAAAATCTTATGAGCAGTGGTTTTCCAATAATGGTGTCCACCACACTCACTGCTATGAAACTCTGTCATGATCTGTACTGATTCATCTTTGTTAATGAATCTCAACAATACACCTAAAGGATCTTTCCAAAACAAGCTCTTGTCACTAATGCAAAATTTAATGGCCTTAAGTTTTAAAGCTCTCACCTATGTTTTGCTCATGTCTAGAGGAGCTGCAAGATTCTGCAAAAAATATATAATTTGATTGTGCCATTCATAGTCATCCAAGTGATAAGATACCTACAAATCATTAGGGAGTTTCTCTTTTGAAATCTAAGACTGCATGCTTTCTGCATTTACCCCAACAAAATTTATCCCTAGCATTTTACAATTTTCATTTCCAAGAATTTTGGCAAGCCCTTGGCCTCAGACAAGTTTGACTGGCTTAATATCAATATCAAATTCAATCGTTTTTGCAATCCACTTGCTTCTGTTCCCATCGATGTCAGGCTGGACCAGGACATCTTTCATAGAACTGGAAAGAACACATGTTATTACCTTGGCCTATAGTATATAGATCCTGAAAGATTTAAGTGATTTGATTAGTGCATAGGCCTGTTTTTCAATTGGGTCATATTTGATTTCAACATCTCTCAAAACCTTGCTGTAAAATGTTATTGGCTTCTCATGCCCATCTTCATTTTTCTGTAACAACACTGTTGCAATTGTATCATTAGAGGCAAATGAGAAAATATAAAAATCTTTATCAAAATTTGGGCTAATTAAGACATGGGCTGTCATAATAGATTTTTTGATAGATTCAAAAGAATGTATGGCTTCTTCTGTCCACTTAACTTCAGAATCCTTTCTCAACATGCATGCGATATATTTAGTAAGCTCTGCAAAATTCGCAATAAACCTCATGATGAGATTTATGGTTCCAAGGAAAGATTGGATATCTTTCTTGGATCTTGGGAGAGACAGTTTTTGAATTGTCTCTACTCTTGTTGGATCGATCTTCACTCCATCTACAGACACAATATGCCCAAGCAACTTACCTTCTCTGAGTGCAAAATGAGACTTCTTGGGGTTTAAAGAAATGCCATATTTTCTACATTTCAAGAAAGTCTTTCTTAGATGCTACAAGTGCTCTTCATGGCTGTATGAATAAACTGTGATATCATCAAGATAAATCAAGATAAATCTGTCTTTTTCCCCCACAAATGCAATGTCCATTGCCCTCTGGAATGTTTCTCCTGCATTCATCAGTCCAAATGGAATTGTTTCGTACATAAATGTACCCCATGGTGTAGTAAATGTTTTTTTCCCTATCATCTAGATGGAATTCAATCTGGTTATACCCTGAGAAACCATCAATGAATGACATGACACTAGCTCCAGAAAATTTCTGCAGAATATGTTCCATCTTAGGCAATGGTTAATTGTCTTTTTTAGAGCATTTGTTTAGATTCCTGAAGTTTGCACAGAGTCTAATCTCACAATTTTTCTTTCTAACAAGAACAAGGTTGGCAATCCATTCAAAGTATCTAAGAGGGATGATGATCTTGGCATCCAACATTTTTTTGATTTCCTTCTCCATAATAGGCAACAACATTGGACTGAATGATCTGAGTTTCTGTCTGAAAGGTTTTATGTCTTTGTTCAAAGGAATTTTATGTTGAATAATATCTGTATTGTATGTCTTCAAATCACTATACTGCCATTCAAATATATCAGAAAATTCCTTTAACAACTCACATATTCATATTTCTATTTATCAGTCAAATGAGAAGCTAGATTAACATACTTAGGGATTTTTCATTTGCTACATTAAACTGAAACACATCAGAATCTTCCTCTTTCTTTTCTAGTTTAATGGAAACATCATTATGATAAAAAATTCTTTCTAAAGGGACCAAACCTTTGGGGATATGGTTTGTAGAGAGCTGCACAATTTCATGGGCTCCAATTTTATATATGAATTTAGGCCTTTGAGCTTCTTCATCATGCTCATTTTCTTAATCAATTTGTAAATCTGAAAAATAATCCATCACTACTAAAAATATTCTTATCTCTGCATCATCCTTGAATGCTTTCCAAAATTTAACATTATCAGGTAAACAAGGCCTATACTTTACCCAAATTTCATAATTCAACTTTGGGGGCAAAGGAGGTATGCAAGTACTAGCTGAAACAACCAATGAATCAGCCAACTCATTCATGGCCCTAGGAATATATGAGATATTGAATTCAGTGAATGCAACAATCACATTTATCACCTCATCTCTATAATCTTTTAGCCTCACATGCTTAGCTTGGAAAGATTTATTTACTTGTTGAATGATTAAATCAACATCTCCATATACTTGCAGCCTCTTGATCTTCATTTCTTTTAGAACATTCAAACCTAAGAGAAAAGCCTCGTATTCCGCAATGTTATTTGTGACTTGGAAATCAAGTTTGAAAGACAAATGTGTAGTTTCTTTAGATGGTGAAATCAATACAACCCCTGCTCCAACAATCTCTTTAGTACATGCCCCATCAAAAAACATACTCCATAGATCATCTTCTCCTACCTCTGTGGGATGAACACTAGGCTGTTTGAGCAACAATGAGTCCGGTAGTGAATCATCAAACTGTAATATGCAAGATCACATACTTATGTCAACTGAGTAAATAGGATGGTTGGTTGGATTTTGTTCGTCATTGATAATGTAGGTAAGCTGTGAATCTCTGTAGAGTCTCTTGTTTACTCCTCCAAAAACAGGGATAGTATCATATGAAAGGTCTGTTTGAAGAGTTCCTCCTAACCTCTTCATGCATGATCTTGATAAAAAACATCCAAATTTGGGTGGAATGTCTGCTACAACTATATCCATGAACACAGTTTCCATAGGTGCTTGAGTTAAAGTCATTTCCAAGTCTTTGATCATCCCAAGACATTTAACTTTTCTAGAGTCAAATGAGAAAATATCATGGTAAGTTTTAGTAATGTCTAATCCAAGATCATCCCTAATTTCCTTTGGCATTAGATTGTGAGAGGCTCCAGAGTCTAGTAGGCAGTTATGTAATGTTTTGTCATGAATTTTCAGAGAGATATAAAAAGGTGGACATCTTTCATATCTATCCTCTATCATTTGACCTAAGACAATGGTGGGCTTGACATCATATATATTAATAATATCAACAGAGGGAGATATGGATTTGGGATCAATAGTCTTGGGGATATCTTTCTTAAATGATTCATTCTTCATTAACTCAACCACAGGGATGGGGATTTTGATCTTCTGTATTTCAGCTTCAAAATTGAAAGAATAAGAAGTTTTATCAGAAAGTTTTGCCTCAGTTGAAGGGGATTTTAAAGAAATCTGTTGGTCATGAGAAATCTGTTCTTTTTTAATTAGTTTCTTGGCAAGGGTAGCAGTCTTCTTGGGAGGAGGAGCTGGTGCATTTTCCTTTGAAGAGGTTTTCAAAAAAATTGGTTGGTCATCAAGAACTTGTTATTTTTTAGTTTGTTGCTTGGCAGGGGAAACTATTTTCTTGGAAGGAGGAGCTAGTGTACTCTGCTTGGAAGTATTAGACTTAGATATTAGATTGTATTTGTTCCCATCATCAGTTTGAAAAACACCATTATCAGCAGAAATTTAATTTATCTGTTCAGTCATTAATGCCTCTTCATAATCAAGCTGTGTCAAATAAGATTTCTCTGCATCATCTCCAACACAGTGAATATTATCTTCTTCTTCTTCTTGAAAATCATCTTCATCTTCATCCATCATAGTATTTTGGAGAGGGCCTCTTACCTTCTGATCTTCTATGGGATTTCTCTCTCTTCTCAAAATCTGTGCTTGTTGGCTATTCCTCCTGAAAGTATTAGGATTCTGATTTGGATTTCTGTGAGGGTATTCATAGGAGCCTTTTCCCTTGGCAGGCTGCTTATTTTCAATTTTTAACTTGGACATTTCTGAGGTTAATGACTCTAGCATCTTAGCCAATTTGTCTACCTTGGGATTTTGAATTGATGAGGAAGAGGCTTCTTCCTTCTGCCTTTTTCTATCAACATTTCCCTTTAACTTATGAGAAGCTAAGATATTTGACTCAACTTCAAGGGAAACATCTTGCATCAAGGAAAGTGTAGCAGACCTTCTCTCTCTCAGTAGAAAACAAAATTCAGAATCAAATGAGTTGGCATAAGTGATTTGGGCAGAAGTATCTGTAGGTTTGATTTTTGAAGGTATTTTACTATACATTTTGTTGAATCTCTTGGTGAAATCAAACACAGATTCACCATTTTCTTTCTTAAGGTTTCCAAATTCTGTGATATAGTAAAAGAAATCTCTCCTATCTCCCTAGTGTTTTAAAAAGAAAACATGCAACTCTTCTCTTCCATCTACATAACCAGCAGGAAGTTCTTTGAACCACTTCCTAGTATGACCATCCAAGCTCTGGACAAAGACTCTGGTCCAGACATCAACAACTTCTATGTTTAAGTTATCAACATAGCTATAGAAGGGTTCTATATGTTCCTCTAAAGTTACATCTCCCTCTCCTGTGAATTTTGGCATATATTTATGGTAGTCACCAGTGGGCATAGCTGCAAGTTGATTTGGCAACACAAGAGGGGCATATCTAGCAGCTAGAATTCGTTGCATTTTGGTCAATGGAGTAGGTGTAGCCATAATGATTATTGGTGAGAGAGGTGATAGAATTTTGTCAGATTCTTCAACACTGGGGGATTTAATTGAAAAGGGGGGGAACTTTCTAATGGGAAAGAAGTTTGATATGAGGCTATATAGAAATTTGCAAGTTGTTTAGCCATTTTTTCTTCACCTTTAGTAGACAGTTCCTGCAGAAAATGTTCTACAGAAAGAAGGTTAGTGTGAATACTTATATGGTTTTCTTCCTGTTGTGAGTGAAAGGACTCAAGGGATGAGGAGCTATGATTTCTTTCTAAAGTATTATATTATTCTTCAAACAAATTAGAGCCTATCACTTCTTATGCAATGACATTTTCCTCTTGATAAGAAACAATTTGTTGCTATACATAAATATTTTCAACAAATGATCCTTCTATAGATGTTACAGTTGATTTTTCACTGATAATCTTAGAGGAAGAAGAATCAGTTTTTTCTACTTTTGATTCCTTAGAATGAGAAAGAGGGTTACTTTTAGTAACTAATTTTGAAGTCAGACCTTGAAATGATCTTCCTCTTCTGAGAATTAGTTCTGGGTTGGGCATTGGTGTGACAAGTGATTCTTGTGGATTCACCCTGGTATTGATTTTTTTTTGGAGCTAGGATGAATGTGTGGAGTTGCCAGATAGATGATTACAACCAATGTAATGTCTAATCCTTGTATATCATCAAGGATCAGCTCTATGTCATCTCCCATGAAAGATGAGCTTCAATCTTTGTCCCCGACAATGACGCCAATTTGTTATCACTCCAAGAAACTCTCTTAGGTTGTATCTCAGAGATGCCTGGTAACTTAACTAATATCTCAATAGTGTATAATATTCTCTTAATTGGATCAATTTAGATGACTAAATTAGATCTTCTCTCTCAAGACATGCATAAACATAACCATATGACAAGGCTTTTAACTCTCACTGTTCAGAGGGTTTGTAACTTAAGTGAATGTATGGAGAATTCTTACTATGCCAGGAGACTCACACATAAAGATATATGAATGGCCAGTCACAATGAGTAAAAGATATTTTCAATTCAAATCATCAAAGAAAAGATAGGATAAAAGCTATCAGGATTTAGACAAACAAAATAGACACGAATTAAACATCCATGTGCAAATATAGAATCGACAGATAAAATATGAATCTGAACAGGTAATGCAAAAGAAACTTGTATTATTTGGTCTGCAAATGAGAAGCTTAAGTACAGAGTGTGAAAAAGTCTCCAAAGTCGAACCCCAGGTTCATCAAAAGTTTGTGGCTTTATAGCATTTACATCAGATATCTAGATCCTAGAATACTGGATCGAATTTACCAAAAACAGAAAATCAATAACTGACACAAGAAAATAGGATGAGATCCTATAAAATAGGTCAAATCCTTATCTCAAGTGATCTTCATGTATTTCAAAGTCTTCGACAGTTGTAGTATGCCTTCCAAGGCTAATGGGTCTTCATAAGATATGGGACAAATCGAAATTTCCACCTGCTGGCAACAAGACAGTTTTTTGCCCAGAAAATAGGTAACCAATTTAACATTTCCACCTTGCTAGGCATCTCCAAAATAAAAACAGAATCTTGATAATGATGACTTTAATTATTATCTATCGTTTGGAACTGTTCCTGAGGCATTTGGATAAGAAAAACTTGGATCTGTGCAAAAACAACACCTCTCTTCCCTATTAGTGCTTTCGATGGCTAAAATAGACAAAATCTGGGCCAGATAGCTACCGAAAGTTCTGCTTTCGGTGGCTAATGAACAGTTGAAATGTTTGCCTAAGCCACCAAAAGTTTTTTCTTAAACAAAATTTCAAAATTCCTTTTGTCTTAGCTTTAAAACACCTTAGGGTTGATCTTCTGAAACCTTTGCATCTTGATCAAGTTCTGGAATGGATGTAGGATTGTTGGTTGCCTCTGGATCATTCAAATGAATGGAAACATCTGCTAGGGTTTCAAGTTCAACAGGTGATTGAGGCTGAGGTCTTGAAGACATAGCTTGCAACCTTAATGACCTGAACTTTTTCTTCAAATGCATAGCCACTCTCCATAAAATGTTGTAGTCTTTTACAATCTTCTTCTTCTTTTTCTTTTCCTTTATACTTTCATGTGCCAATATTTCTAGGGCTTCACTAGTCTCTGCAAAATTCTTTGATAGAGTTTCGTATCTGGTTTTAATCACTCTTTCTAGCCCTTCCTGCTGGGCTATCTTCTTTTTAAGTTTCTTGATCTTCTTTGATTTGTTATGCTTTCTTTTGCTGCTAGATGAGGCCTCTGCAATTTGCAGCTCATTTTCCTCCTTGGGTGTAGGTGATGGAAGATCTTCATACCCTGTTGTAACTAGATCTTCTGCTAGGAGTGCTTCTTTCTCTGCTTCAACCTGGTGCTCTTCATCCTCAGAGTTTGTATAGGGGAGATTGAGGATCCTCTTGCCCACTAGAGGATCTTCGGCATTTTCTGCATCCTTGCTAAAATTCAGTTTCTTCTTAGCCTTTTTAGGTTTAGAATATGGAGAGGGATGATCAATTGCAACTGGAGAAATGACTCTCCTTTTCCTCTTTCCACTCCTGGGAGTAGAGGACTTATTTGAAGAAGATTTATCTTTATCTTCTGCCTATAGATCTTTTTGAAATTCATTCCAAAATAGGAAATGGCCCCAATCCTTGTTTCTTCTCTGCAGCAGCTCACAAATAAAAATCTTGATTAAGCCATGATGGGACAGTCTACCTTCTACCTTGTTGGGTTTATATTTAAATTGATGAGCCATCTTAGTCAGGCTCCTATAAATATAATAAGGTAGGTTGAGTGGGCTCCTACCAGTAAAATGATTCATGAGCTTGAAGTGATAGATCATCACCCTGTTATATCTACCTTCACAGTTTATGTAAACAAGGATGGATTTTAACAAGTGTTGCCACTTTTCTTCAAGAAAAGATATAGGAATATCTTTCTTCCATATCAAACACTTGTGTTCTGGTTTCAAGTAGGACCTAAATTCAACATCTTTTGTAACAGTGGTTTTGAACCAATTTTCTCCAGTCCTTGGAAGCTCTGTCACTTTAGCAATGAGGGCTTCGTCCACTTAGAGGGCTTCGTCCACTTAGAATTCATCTTGACCGATGACTTCTTTTCTTCCATCAAAAGTCAGAGAAAAATCTTTTGCCACCTGCTGATGAGAGCTCTGCAATTTCTCACAAAATTTGAAACAACCCGAGTCTTTGAAAAGTTGACATACCTTTGGATGTGATTCCAGGTAACCAATGTCATTAAGCTCCCTCCTCACAAATGGTCCTCCTCTCTTCATTTTCTGGAAATATCTCGTACACCTGCAACTGGAAAATCAGGTTTGGAGGGAGACCACACAGCGTAGAACTAGAGGGTTAAGGCTTGGCTGTGTCAGAGACGATATGATAGGGGACGTGTTTTACGAAAATCTTGATTTTGAGGGATATAAGAGGCATTTTAGGATTTGATAGGATTATAATTGGATAAGGTTCGAGGGGTATGAAGTACAACAAGCCACGCGATATCATGGAACTGAAGTTTAAAAGATGAGACATACTACGCAGGGATCAGATCCTAAAAATAGGACAGTTGTAAGGTTTGGAGGGTTCGAGATTTGATATGTCAAAGAGAAATCATTAAACACTTAATCACATCTTACCCGGTCATGATCAACCTCTCTTGTTGTCTTTCGGCGACTAATGTAATCATAACACATCAACCTGATGGTTCTGGCGCGTGAAAGGACATGCTGATTGTTTCCAAGCTCCTGCGCTTTCAGTGGGTAAATAGCCCCGAATTTTAGTTTTATGCTACTGAAAGCTAGGGATTTTGGTGGATTAGAAGCTCTTTTGGAGAGGCACTTAGCCACCAAAACTTGTTTTTTGAATTTTTTAAAATAAAAATCAAATCCGACTTTTTCAAAACTTTAATACAAACATAAGGTTCTAAAAAATGAACCTTGAAAATTTTAGAACTGCATTTTTCAATGACTACCTATCACCTAAATTAACAAAACTGACTCTGTTATTTAAGGAGATAACAACTTCCAATAAGAATAATTGTCCTAGACCATTCCCCCACACTGGCCATAAAGGGAATCACTTTCTATGGTAAATCAACAATCTATCAAACCATTTTCATTACAAAAATGGTAGTTCAATCTGGATCATTTTCATAACTGGAAAATGCCTATCCGTAAAAAATCTCAAACCACTTTCCGAAATGGAAAGGAACTGCTCACCCTGGAATATTTTTCGAACTGAAAATGACTGTCCATAAATAAATAACACATCAAATATTCCTCCCAACCTGGGAGTAATCTCTTCCTTTTTCAATAAAGAAGTTATCTCCATGAGCCCCAACTTGCAATCTTTTCATCTTGGACAAAGGTTTTACCAAAATATACGCTATTTGCTCATATGTGGAGATATATTGGAGAACAAATTCTATTTTCTGGACTTCATCACGAAGAATGTAATTCTTGATCTCAATGTACTTTGGTCTATTATGGAACACCAGTTTTCTCTGAAGGCTTCATGTACCTCTGATCATTACAATATATCTCATGGTCGAATTCAACACTTCAGTTTCCTGCTAGCTCATGACATCATGGAAAGGATCAAACTGAAACATATCCAAGTAACACTTCTTCTGTCATCATGAGAGTTTTCCATGGATTAGCAATCCATCATCCCAGACTTCTGAGTAACTATTTCGATACACTATCTCTGTCATAAAAAGTTTTCACCACGCTTCTACTATATATGAGATACTTTGCATTAAGTTGTTTGAATCCATACAAGGTCTTCTTATATCTGCATACATGGGTCTCTTTATGGTATACCTCAAAAACTTGATATTTCTTTACATAAGCTTCTTACTCAAATGCTCTATTGGGAGAATAGTCTTTTACAACGAACTGATGTAAATTTCAATCCATGGATACTGCAAGAGATATAATAGCTCAGATAGAGGTGTATCTAGTTTACAGAAACAAACGGTTAGCATAGTCTTCTCCTCCTTCTGGAAGAACCTCTAGTTATGAATCTCGCAATGCTTCCATTCATAATCCTTTTTCACAATTTCTCACATATATTGTTCTTCATCATAACTTCCATTTCTTTTTCTTGATTGCTTCTAGTCGGTTCAAACCAAGCTAGTAGTCTTGTGATTCTCGATATAATGACTTGTTGTTCTGGATTTTCTTTCTCTCTTGGAATCTTCATGTTCTTCCTCATGTTTCTCTTTAGCTCTTGGCTCCATGGAGTTTTCTATAGATTCCATGCCCTGAAGATTCCAAATTCTTCCTTTCATTATAGGATCATTGATGTGGATGGAAAACCAAGGATACTTTAATACTTCTTCTTGAAGAAGACTTCTTTCAATGTCAAAATGAACACGTGTTGCTTTTCATGGCTGCTACTTTCAATGGAAACTTGGATAGATACTTAATAATCCTCAATGGATCATATTATTTAGGATTATCTCCCTCCTAATCCTTTCTTCATGCATAAATGCATTCTCTTCTTTTGTAATTCTGTAGTCATATCCCTCCATGTAAGATAGTCCACACTTCCGTCTGCATTCTTATTTACTTCTACAAGGTGACACAAGTCTTTTTCTAATTTCCTCTATTTTTACTTCTTTTAGGTATCTTCAGGTTTGATTTTGTTTTTGGCATATTTGGAAGTTGTTACTTATATAATAGCTTCCACAAGAATTGTTACTTATGTAATAGCTTCCACAGGTATTGTTACCAAAGAGTTTTCAAAGTACTTCATCTTTTCATGTGTATTGCTTGACTTGTAGTCATTGTGATAGCAATCCTTATCTTATTATTCTTCCATAGGTATTGTTTCACTTGAACATATTATCTTCTAAGAAATAGATATGCAAGATATGTATAGAAACTATGTAAACATGGTATGTACAAGAAATATGAAGAATATTGTTACCTTGTCTTAGAAGAAGAAGTTTGTTTTATCCTGCTTGGCCTTCTTTGAGGGTTCCCTTTCTTCGGAAATTGATGCTTCGTTTGTTTCCTTCCTTTTATTTAACTCAGGACAATGGTTCTTGTAGTGACCATATTTTCGACAGTTGAAGCATTGTATTTTTGACATATCATTTTCTTGATTTGTTTTCTTCCTTGAGCCAAACTTCTTCTTATCCTGAAATTCTTGAACTTTGTTGTGAAAACTTGATCATCGTATTTATTTTGGGATTTCTCTTTTTCATTAATCATTGATTCTTCTTGTGCACAAGAAGTCCAAAGTTCATCAAATGTGGGATATTCCTTCCTTGTGTTCATGCTTGCGACAAATGCATCCCATGTCTTGGGAAGACCATTGAGTACTATATTTACCAGCTCCTTCTCTGAAATAATTTCTTCAATAGCTTGTATTTGGTCTCTTAACTAATAGATTCTCACAATGTATGATGCTATTCTTTCATCATCATTCATTTTTATACCATGAAGCTCATTCTTTAGACTCATTACTTGTCCAATGTTTCTGACTGAGAAGAGGTTAGTTAGGGCATCGCACACCTTCTTATATGAGTCAAGATGAGAGATGTAGGTTATCAAGTGTTATTTTATAGAATCCACTATGATACTCATGGAATTTGTGTCATTGTCCTTGAACTTATCCATAATTTCAACATTCTAAGGTTCCTTCACTTTTCCTTCTTCAACCTATGGTTCCATAGTCTTTCCTTTCACGATATCCAACACTTTATTTTTGGAAAGGATGAGGTATATCCTTGTCTTCCATGCTCTGAAGTTATAAGCCCCTTCTAATTTATTTTTTGACTTCATAGAGTAAGTCACGACTTTCTTTGACTTGGACTTGGTCAACCTTTGACTTTGACCAAAAAATCAAACTTGGCATCTTAGCTTGCTAAGAGTACCAGGAGGTGCGTTGGGTTAGGGTGCACTAGGATATCCAGAAATTAGGTCAATATCTTCACTTAACATGCCTCAACAAGAGGGTCAAGGTTTCGTTGCTGCAACAAAAATTGACTGCAACTGCAACTGAGCATATCCTCCCAATCTATCTTCCAACGGTTGGACTGTCCGAAGATAGTGTGGGCCCATAACCTGTTAGAAATAATAGGTTTTCTCATTTAACCATAGACAATATAACAATATTGTCACCCAACCATAGGTCGAAGCCACCCCCGAGCACATTAACCTTGATAGAGAATAATTCTGGAAGAAACCCCTAGGCCTAATATCTAGTCAATGTAGTGTGCCTCTCTCAAGAGCTAGCACACAAGGAATAAATTCCAAACCATAACCAATAGAAAGTCCAAGCCTAAACTAAGATTACAGGTTTCATTAGCTGCAACTGCAACTACTTTCTAGACTTGTGCACTTACTCAGTTTCTGTAGTGTGCACTCTTACATTTCTGCAGTTGCGAGATGTGTGTATCAAATGAGATCTGACATCCTATATTTATACTTCTTCTCGTTAGATTTCTGGGATGAATTCTCATTCTGGAGGCTAAAAACTCAATATTAAAGATTTCCTTTAGCTGACTTGTCTTCTAGGGTTATGTCCAAATCTTTAGGGTTTCTTCTTGATTCTCGAAATATTCTATTCTTGTCAGTATTACACGTGGAGGTTAATACCTCCCGTAGCTACCATAATATCAACAATATGGACTGTGTTTCCTTCTCCCCACTGGTGGTTTTTCCAAAGAATTACCTCTGTTGTGCTTGTTGTTTAAATTTTTTTCGTTTTAGTAAAACCCCATACTTCAATATGAAGATGGAAGTGGAGCCTTCACTTGTTGGTGGTTATCCTTTGTTGCACATTGGTCAATGGTTCACTGCTGCTTACAACAAAGAATTAAGTTTACCATTATAAGGATAATGTTTCCCTTAACGTTACAATGTCCATATTGAGAGGAAGAAAAGTTCCCTTCATATATTTATCTCTACGGGGTTGTAAAATGTAATTGATCATGGAGAAACAATTTTTGTTGGGAAATCCCACTAAGAAGACATTAACAAAACTTGATTTGGGCTACATGCCTGCTATATAATACAAGACAATAAAATATATTAACAAGAGTAGTACTGGAGATACTTAGACTATGCATTCACAATTGTTTTTCTATCATGAGCACCTCTATTGCAACTCTTAAGGGATGGTTAGAAGAACTCTCCGATGACTAGAAAGTGGTTGTAGTATTAAAACTGATCTCTATGTTCCAACACCATAACCTTGCTCATTTTTTATAAAATTAATACAATGCTAAATCTCGTTTTATGAATCGCTTACATCCATGGTGTTGCTGGTGTTTTGTTAGCATAATACAAGACCTCCAATTTATGGGTTGATCCCCATACTCACTAGTTTATGTTTTGTGACTTCGGCATTACCAAGGAGTTTTGGATGATATTGTAAGATTTTACAAAGGGACCAAAAAATGGACAGAGATTGGATTGTTTGCTGGGGGATAATCAAGGGCCTTTATGTATCTTGCACGTAGATTGGAACACACAAGGGTAACTACTTCAACTTAGGGTTCCTAAAGAGTTCTTTATGTTGAAATCACATGTTATTCATAACCTTGTCAAACTAGCCAAGTGCACTGATAAAGGAAGGAATTATTGATTCGAGGATATTTAAGGAGTCTAGAGATATAAGTGAAAAAGAATTGACATGTCCAAATGGACAGGTAAGGGAGAACACGATCTGGTAAGTCCCAATTATACCTACTTGTAGAAATTTAAATGACAAAATAAGCAAGTAAATAATTTTTTCACACACTTAACAACCTAGAGATAACTATCTTGTATGAACTCTTAGATGTCTAAACCCACATTCAAAAATTACCATAAGCAGAAATACACATTGCTAAGAAATTTTGCAGTGGAATACACACAATGAACAACAACCATTCAACTCATAAAAACTCAGAAATTTAGGCAATGCTAGGGAAAAACCCAATGTGGGGAAACCCAATGAGAAAGAGATTTATTATTCAGCTTCACGAAAGTACATATTAGCATCAACAATACAATTTCCACCAAGAGAAAAATACCTTACAACACCCAAAACTGTCCCAAAATTTTGCGAAAATCTGTACTGTTGTACAGATTTTCCGTCTTCAGCACCTCAAAATTTGTGCCAACCAATAGCAATAGAAAATTGCCCTCTTCTTCAACAGAAAACATTGAAAATGATGCCTCAAAATCCGTGCATCAATCTTCCTCGATTTGCATTCCCTCCTAGCATGTTGTACAGACTGTACGAATCCATACAGTACGACCTCTCTAACAACAAAAAGTTATAGCACACAAAATAAAAATTATTCTTAGGAAATGTGCCCAAGCTCTCTTGGGAAATGTGCCCTCCTTGCTGCCCTCTTTCCTCTCTCAATCTTACTCAAAAATCTCTCTCAATATCCTTCTCAAATTCTCTTTGTGTCTTGCACACTACCCTAGTTATTCTCTTATAATAAAAAAGTGACCCTTCACCTTCTCCAACCCTAGATCTAATCTTGCCTTTACAAAATCAAGGACCATGATTCAGTCCCTCCAAAATAATTCACTTTAACTTACATAAAAGAACCATTTTATCAAAACTTTATAAAAACCCATTACAAAGTTAAGTGCCTAGTAGTGTAAGCATGAGGTTACATCTGCATACAACACAAAACATGCAAAGTACCTCCCGAGATAAAAAACTAACACTCCCTCTTAGCGACGGATGTACTCGCTGCCATCACCATCATCTGGTCCCATCACACTGTGCTTAGTAGGAGCTCCCTCTAAACCTAGAACCATCCTCATCACTTACACATAACTCAAACTATAATATCTTCTCCTGACAACCACTCTGAACCCTGAGCTCCTAGGAGAATCCACTCCACCCTGAGCATCGGTTCGATCACACATGCTGAGCCTAGTGCTAGTGCTCAGAAGAGACTAAATCTATTCTCTCGGAATGCAAGACTAAATCCTTGGGCCCATGGCAGCCTCTGGAGCCTCCTTTTCCTCATCCAATGCTGAATCATATCTGAAAGGTTGTCCTCGCAACATGTACAACTTGCCCAGCCGATCACCAATCAACTGTGGTTTCAACTGACCCTCTCCCTCCCTGTAGATATATACATGTCCTGCCTTGAAAAGTGTACAATATCCAACATCCTCCAAGGATAATACTGAGAGCAAGTTAACCCTCAACCCTGGAACAAAGATAACTCCATCAAGATCTAGGAATCCTCCATATGCGAGTCAGAATCTAACCTTTCCAACTCCATGTACAACTTGCACCATAGCACCTTCACTCTCCACCAGCCCATTAGGACCTGTCTATGTGAGAATAAGGAATACTCGCCAAATTCCCGTCATGCGACAAGAGGTTCCACTTTTAACAATCCATTTGATATCACCCCCAAATCCTCCACTACCGACACTGGATACTAGAGTAACCAAAGACAATTCCCTATCATACTTGGAAGCAAATTCCTTAATGGTTGCTGTAGCAGCTGTCTCAAGCCCCTCATGTTCCTCCTTCTTCTTCTTCTTCCCCTCATGATAATGAGAAACAAGGTTCCCCAACTGGTTACAACAATAACATATGACTTTAATCAATTCCCTTCCGAAACTTGCTTTCTTCTTGCTCTTTGCGGCAAGAGAAACATTCTCATAAGATCCATATGTCTTTTTTCCACTACTCTAAGATCCTTCCCGGATATCCTCCTCAGTGAAATAGTCCCACAACCTGCTCCAATATGGAAGATGCTCAAAACCCATCACACACTTCACAAAGACTTCCCATTCCTTGGTGAATCTTTTCAAGTCTATCCTCACCAACTCTAAATCCGATATGACCTCCCCAATTGTAGCCAACTCATATTTCACTTGAGATACCTTGGTAAGATAAGAAAACACACTCTCCCCTTTACCTATCTTGGTATCATGCAACTTTTCCTTCAAGGCCATCTTCCGATTTTCATTCTTTGCCTCAAATAAGTTCTTAAGTGCACCCCACATCTCATGGGTTGTCTTACTCTCAGCCAAGTGTGGGATAAGGTGGTCCTTCACCCCATCCAGAATAATCCTCTGAGATTTGGCCTCCTTTACTTCATGCAAATCCAAAGTAACAATATCTGTTGTGGAAGCCACAACAACATAACTGACATAGCTCCAAATCTTTTTCTCCTTGAGAACAACTGACATCCACACCTTCTACTGAAAATAGTTGGAAATGTCATCCAACTAATCCTCAAATATAATGCATGGAACCATATTCCCTTTCATTGCTCAAAATAAAACAAACAACAGATTTCCCGCTTCAACCCTTGCCCAAAAATCTCACTGTCCAATGTCACTCAGAGCCCAAGCTCTAATACCATGTAGAAATTTAAAAGACAAAATTAACAAGTAAATAATTCTGTCATACACTTAGAAACATAGAGATAAATGTCTTGTATGAACTTTGAAATTTCTAAACCCACATTCAGAAATTACCAGAAGTAGAAATACACATTGCTATGCAATTTTGCAGCGGAATAAACAAAATCAACATCAACCATTCAACTCATAAAAACTCAAAAATTTAGGCAATGCCAGGGAAAACCCCAACGTGGGGAAAACCAATGAGAGAGAGAGAGATTTATTATTCATCTTCAGGAAAGTGCATATCAACAACAATAACACAATTTCCAGCAAGAGAAAATTACCTTACAACACCCAAAACTGTCCCAAAATTCTTCCTTGATTTTCATGCCCAAAAAATATGTACTTCTGTACGAATTTTCCCTCTTCAATACCTCGAAATATGTGTCAACTAAAAACAATAGAAAAATTCCCTCTTCATCAACAGAAAATGTTGAAAAGGCTTCCTTGAATTCTGTGCAGCAAGCTGCCTCAATTTTCATGCCCTCCCATCCTATTATACGAACTGTACAGATCCATATAGTATGACCTCTCTAACAACAAAAAGTTACAGCACACAAAACATAATTTCTTCTTGGAAAATGTGCCCAATCTCTCTTAGGAAATGTTCCCTCCTTGCTGCCCTTTTTCCTCCCTCAAGCTTGCTCAGAAATATCTCTCAGTCTCCTTCTCAAATTCTCCTTATGTATTTCACACTACCCTAGGTATTCTCTTATAATCAGAAAGTGACCCTTCACCTTATCCAACCCTACATCTAATGGCCAAGATCTAATCTTGCCTTTACAGGATCAAGGGCCATGATTTAGTCCCTCCAAAATAAATCACTTTAAAATATTAAACTACATTTCACTTTATAACATAAGTGCACTTTATGAGATAAAGTCACTTTAATATTAGAAGGTACACTTTATTAAAATGTCTCTTACATAAAAGAACCACTATATCACAACTTTATAAAAACCCATTACAAAGTTAAGTGCCTAGGAGTGTAAGCATGAGGTTACATCCGCATACAAGACAAAACATGCAGAGTACCTCCCGAGCTAAAAAACTAACACTAGTATCGTTTGGTGTAGTGTTTCCAACGAGTATATGGGCCTCGTTACCACTCAAAATTAAAAGAAGAAAAATGGGAAAGACAATAGATTGTCCCCAAAAGAGTTATAAATAATACTAAGGCTAATCTAACTGAAAGAAAACTAATATGATCTAAGTACTTCTAATCTATCCAAGGAGAAAAGATAAATAATGAGTACAATGTAAGATATTGCCATTAGAACTAGAAAAAGTTCATATATTCAAGTGATAGATGAAAACAAAAATGCTACAGATACATAGAAAAATAGTTGTACAATACATCTATAACATCATTTTTGTACCCACAAGGAAATACGTGACAATATGAGCAGACATAACAAAGTGCATAAATGGTTCATACAATAGAATCCTATCTACTCAGCATAAGACAAATACATAAATAATAGTATCATATAAACTCATCAAATCCACAATTTCCAAAATGTTTCCTGCTCTTTATTAACTCATAAATAATACTACTATCTTTCATTACAAAGGGAAAAATTCCCTTTTTACATTTAGCGAGTTTTCTTTTATAAAACAAGATGTACTCTTAAGCTCTCATGGATGTTCGTTTCGTTTTCCCCCAATTTATTTTTACATTTCAAATTTCTTTCACATTTTCAAAAATGAATAAGAGGGGGTTACAAACAGATGCTAGAGAGTCTCCTGGGAAATTATTTTCACCCTTAGACAAATTATAAATAACATTCATTAAAAATGTTATTGACTTTGCAAACATTTGTATCTCTACTTGTTGGGGTCATTTTCTTAATTTCTTGAGTCGTTTTGGGTGTTTCTATCCTTGTCCTACTTAAAAAGATCATTTTGGCTTGTCCTCCTCTGTCTCATCTTCCCATTGAGATATTGGTGGATTGATTTCGTTGTCTGTAGCTTGAAATATAACTATTTGAAGTCCGCATAGTCGGTTCTTCAACTAAATTTGGGTTCCATCTGTGTTTTTCATTTTCAAAGTATTTCTACTCTCAATATTCCTACATTTGCAATTCCATCTTGTTATTATCTTATCCATATTTCTATCGAGTTGTCCTAGGACTGATGCCATTTCCCATAGCTCCAAATATGGTTGTTTGACGTTTGTATGCACCATTTTCCCCCCAAATCCATGGTCTATATTTTTCAGTGTTTTCTCATGTATTTTGTCACCTATATGGCATGGAGACCTCTACCACTACATTCTTATGTTCGATACATTTACATCGAGGTATCACGATCCATATTCTGACACCTGTAGCCAAATTTATGCTCGTTTAAACAACCTCACTCAAAAACTGTCGATCAAGCCTGTGGGTGAATCCATACCGATGATCTTCAACCTACAAAAATGAGTCCCACATGCATAAGAGAGTTCTAAAATTAGTGGTTTGAGTGGTTCATCCCCTAGAGATAGTTTGAATGAGAATCTGGGTGGGCATGGGACCCATGTCTTGCTGCATAATTTTATCTAGCTGTTTTTTTTTTAAATAGAAAAATAATTAAGGAAAATAAAATAAATAAAATGAAATAAAAATAGAAAACATAAAAATTATTTACATTATTTACAATTATTAACAAAATTTACAAGAAATAATTACCCGTGATCTACAAAGAAATTTAAAATTGAACTAAATTAATTACCCCATTAATGTAAAAATAAAAAAGAATAATAATAATAGTTACCCTACTCCCCTATGGATTTGAGCCTCCGAAGAGAAAATGCATGTTTTCAACCACTATGCCCATTCAAGTTTTTTATTCATCTTTCCTGCGAGAAACTAGTAATCCAAGAAAAAGTAAAAATGAAAATAATAAAAAATAAAATAAAATAAATAACAACATCATTGACACATCATTCAATATATTAATGAAACGATATTAACACATTGACAATCACAGACAACACAAAGCAGACACATCATCACCATGAATAATGATACAATATCAATGCATTAACACAAATAAATAACATCCCATAATCATTGCATTCATACAATTAATAATGACGTATAAATAGTATGAACCATAAATCGCTCAACTCATCTCATCAGGATAATCATCCGATAACACCAGGATAACATGAGATAACATAATGATAACTTAAGGATCATAAAGATAATCATAATAATGACATAAGATACTACCCACCCAACCTACCCTGCAAGGTTAGGATCTCCAGGACACATAAGCAACGCTCATGCCCAGGTTCTAATTGATTTTAACCATTTAAGGTCTCAGGGTTGGCAATTGTTCTGAGGAACAAAGAGATGTCTACTTCCCATTAACACAATCAAGTCCAAACTCACTATGCTAAAACAACAACATCAACGAAAATAAAATTCATCAATCCATCAATCCTAATCCACAATTAAACATGGCATGCGAGTAATCATTTTCATAACACATCATAGACCACATTAACTCCAAGGCACAAAATCATTTTCAGTTATATTCGAGGCACAAATCGCAATCGCAAAGTGCAATCATCCGTCATAATAAATTTTCATTTTGCGCAAGAGGACTAATATCTAAAACCATACATTACATATAATTCAATGAGTGCAAGGAGTCTAATTACTTAACTAGACATACATCACATTACAGAATTGCGCGTGAGCATTCTATTCAATTAATCCATCATTTATACATCAACAAT
>JASDQU010107607.1:44316-56904 GCA_032191745.1 Picea mariana
ATAAAACACGAAGTTAGCAAGGGAAAAGATAATGACCATATCAAAAAATGAAACATGCAGGAAAGACCGGAAAAAGCAGGCTGATAGGACAACAAAAAGAAAAGTTAAAGCAAGGCAAGGATGGAGGGGATGCCACATTAAATGTGCCAACTAGAGACAACAGAGCAGGCATAATGGCAAGTAAGAAACCGCCGCAGATGCATTGAACCTACAGTTATGGTGCATTAATCACATGAGGGAGGAAAACATCCTTGACAAGCTTCATGGCGAGCCCAGACAACACACGAGAACAACAACAATTAGTTTATTCACAGATGGAGAACAAGAAAAGAGCAATAGCAGCAAGAATGAATAGAGTGAAACCACAGAGCTTACCGAAGCCATTCAAACCCCACAAACATTCGACAGACACCATTATGGCACCATCAAAGCTCGTGGAACTAGTGCATACAGCCAAATCAACCAGGGCTCAGACAAGGTCACGAGGACCACCAGAAGAAAGCGAACAACAACCCCCATGAATTGTCGATATTGACGAAATCCCGTCACCAGAGGAAATTCCAGTAGAGTCTACACCCATACTTGAGGAGGCCCCGAAGCCACAAAGAGAGGCCATGGAACAGGATACACCAGCAACAATGCACAAGCCCCAACACAAGGAAGAAGAAACCCACCAGGAAATACCACAAAAGAACGCTGGAACAACCATAGGAGCCACCAGAAGTGCATAGAACTCAGAAGCAGCAGTGCAACCAGATGCCCCACAAGGACCCATCCAAGATTCTTTTTTGGCCAAGCCAACGAGGGAAATGGCCACAGCTTGGGTAGAATGGATGGAAAAGGAGAAACCAAAAGTTGTTGGAACCTCAAACCAACCACGACGGAAGGAGGACCGAATTCAGATACCAAGCTCACCTTGAAAGAAGCCAGCCACAAAGATTGTGCTACCTCGCATATCAGAGGGAGTATAGGTGGACCCACAACTATTAGGTCACGTTGGGAAGCTCAAGTTTTCTAACCATGACGTAGCAGATGACACTAAATATCCACAGCTTTCTCTACAGGTTTTTATGTAGAAAATAGTCATGAACCAACTCAAAGAATTCATCACTCAGCCACACCAGTGGGCCACTGGAATGGACAGAAAAAGAAGTCTAGGGTTGTTGAAGATACCACACTTTGGCGTAGGCCAATATGCAATGACATGCGTAAAATAATTGTTAGCCTTTATGCATGGATGAGATATATAGCTGGACAAACCCGTCCACATAACGGTCAAACTTATCATGCAGATAACAGGCTTACCCACCGGGGGTATGGATCCCGTACTGATCATAGATGATAAGTCCAAGGAAAAAGCATTGGCCGAAGAGATGAAAAATAAATACTGCACCTACAGGGGAACAAGAGGCATTATAATTAAACAGATCAACAATTTCGCAACATAATTGGGTGCAAATATTTTAGCCTGCAAACTGCTACGAAAATGCCGCAAAGACGAAGTATCGGTAGGAGTCATTGATGTGGAATCTCAGTGCGCATAAGGCACCTTCATGAGTTGGGCTCCATACCTATCAAAATTGTTCCAAATAGACTGTAAAGACGTGTAGGATGTAGGTATGTAATTTCATTACGCATGGTTGATCACTCTCATAGCTTTCATGGGATGGAGAGAACCAAAATACATTGTCTTTGCTACCACACCACAGCTAGGGGGAGAAATATATCGCATCCTGAGAGCTGGGCCACTAGCCAAGCAAAAGAAGGAGAATGGAATTGTATTCAAAGCATACCTACAAGAGATGCAGGAAGCCATCGGTCGAGCATGGAGAATAAAAACAGAGGCTATCACACGATACGGGGACATCACTAATTTGAGGGCTAGGCGACAAGCCATGTGGATACAACCAAGGCAAGACCCAGATAAACAGTGGCTACAGATGCACTGTTGTGTCACCGAGGGTGATATCGACATGATCATCACCGAATGGCCTGATGAATGGAGGATCCCAACTATACCCAGAGGAGTACCGACACAAACAACAGAAGGAGGGGATGCGTAGGTGGAGACACAACCTCCAGAAATCACAGTACCCAAGAGAAGAAGAACAGGACAACCCAAGTCAACTCAGGCAGACGATGTCTCATATTATCTAGGGACCCAGAAGGGAGGAACAAAAACCACACAGCCGACCAATGGACAGAAGAAACCAGCCGAGGGAGCACAAGAAACCATATTGAATCCCATCAAATAGGAACCAGGGGGGATAAGAGACCAGCGACACAAGACACAGGGGCGCGCAAGAAAATGAAGGCACAAAGACCACCATTGAATTACACAATCACGGAGGATATGGAGAGATGATTGCCAGGATGGTCCAAGACTGCCTCATAGAGGATTTCGATCATGTTGCGCACCACCGGGATGAACTGGAGAAGCAACTGATAGAAATGGGACAAATCCTTAAGAAATTCGAGGAAGCCTAGATCACGAGTACCAGCAGAGGCATGGAGCCATTGACCACATAGGACACATAAAGGGTGGAGGTAGAAGAACGCGACCCAGTTCTTCCGATACCAAATGCACATTCCACAGTCTACATAAATCCTAGCATGCTGCAAATGGATGAAATTGTGGGACAGACACCACTGAAGGATTTGGATCATATCCAATTGGTCCTGACACGGATGCCATCAAAGGAATTACACAAACTACAGGTGAGTGTCGACCACAAGATGCAGGCTCGAGCACATAAAAACTTAGTCGAGCTACAACAAGCAACAAAGAAGCGGGAAGTGATGGAAATATTTTGTGCACAAGCTCAATCAGAAACCAAGGAGGAGAAAGAATGCAGAAACGAGCTGGAACGTAGAGGGGAAGAAGTTTTCGGGAAACTTCCAACTACTGCGTAAGGAATTGAACTCCCAGCCACAGAGAAGATAGACCAGATTGCACAGGAAATTGATCAATATCAAAAGGAGATCGAGACTCTCCATGGACAGATTAGACCGACAACTCCACCACCAGTGAAGGAGCAAAGGAAGCAGGAAGAAACAATGCAGCTGTAGGAGTTGGAAAAACAAGTCAGCACGACAACCAACTTGATGGATAAAGAAACACAACTTTGGACAAGGCCGGAAGAGGATCCACAAGTCCAACATTGGGACAAGGAGGAGGAGAGGATCAATGCAATGATCCAAGAACTCAAGAAATGATAGAAGACCATACCAATCCCTGAACGAGTCAAGGGAACACAAGAGCTGAAGAAGATATAGGCAGAACTTATCACTGCGCAAACACAAAAACATGAGTGTCAGGATCAAATAGAACCGTTGTAAGAACGAGTAGTAGAAGTACTTGTGCATATAGAAGAAGCCAGAAACTAGACAACATAGACTCAACTAGAATGCGCAAGATTGGTGAGTGAGGAAGTGGCAGCTCAGACAGTCGACACCATCAAGGAGAGAACTGCGCAGTCATTAACAAAAGAAACAAAGTTGCAGGAATAGTTCCATACGATCACCAAGGAGATCGAGGAAGAACAAATAAACTAGGTGACTCGGGATGAGTCACATGTCAGTGTTGGGGGCCTATTGGCACCAGGCCGAAGAGGAAAGAAGAACGATCATGGGAAAGAAGGCGTCCAGAAAACTGAAGTAACAACTGTAAGAAGAGAAGCACATGCACATGAAAGAAATCATGCACAAAGGAAAGCGACAGTTGGAGGAGGAGCAACACGCGTATGGGAGAAATACCTAACGTAAGAAGGGTTAGGGTTTTTGTAATATTCTAAAATAGGCTGAAGAGCTCGAAATGTATAAATATATATACGAAAGTATCATATAGAGGAGTTCGTTAGTAGTTGTGAGTGATTTTCTATAATGTTTTGAAGCGGTACAAACTGACTTGTAAGTTGTTGAGCAAAGGAGACCCAAGGAGGGGTGGATTTGAGGATTATACCATAGGACATGGAGCCTGGTGCGATCTAGTTCACCTCGCATAGATCTTACCCAGTTTTGTGGAGAATTATAAGCGCGAGGCACAGAAAATGCAGAACTATTATAATACAAGATCCAAGAGCCAAATCTTTGTGGACGTAGCCCAGGAGGGGGTGAACCATGGTAACTCTCGTGCAATGTGTTAAATGTATGTGTGATTCTTCTTTCTTTTAATAATTGATGGTTAAACTTGATTGATGAGTTAATACTTGGTTATGAATCTACTTATAGTTAACTGTAATTAACCTGTGGGATATTCGTATGCGAATCTAAGGAATAAGTACTCTCCCTTACGGCTCACAGTATCTGACCCTATCCGAGGAACCCCTATCCCATGCTCTATCCTAGGCTGAAAAAACCTGAGTCTTATAGCCACCCTTTTAAAGTTATCTCAGGTGAGACTACGTAACGCTTTCTGGCGCTGTGTTGCCTTCTGGTTTACCAGGAGGGCCGATAGTTTTAGAGGCTTTGTTGGAACCCCGAGTGACATGAACCCTGGGTCAATAACTCAGACAACCCCCGAAGGGAAGAAGTAACCAAAAAAATCTTTATGTAGCACCTATATATATCAAAATAATAAAGGTTTGGTCAGTGATGGTACCTGACGTCTCAAGCAAAGTAGACTGGTACTCGGCCTGACAGCTATTCACTGCTGCATGAATTCGATGGGCCTTGCCCAAATATCCTACTATAGTTTTCGAGTTGGCCCAGTTGCTCTATCCCTCTCAACTGAATATTAACGCTAGTAATGTGGCTCTCAACATGTCCAACATTCAATCTTCGGTCCATTACTCCTGGTCCCCGAAGTACAAGCTAATGGACCACCAGCCTAGAACCCTGGTCTGTTCTGCAGAATAGGCTTGAATTGCTACTGTTGCAGATGACTCTATTTCTGGTGCTATGGTCCTTTGTAGGGAGTCCACTTTTGAGGCATCAATCGTTGTTTTTTTGTGAATGTTGATCCTCTTAGAGTTCCTCGATACCCTGATGGATGTCTAGCTGGTGTCTGATATTGTTATGCATCGAATGTCACCTATCCCATTGATCTCGCAGGAGTCCTTCTCTGACCCCCGATGATCGACTCTTCCTTAGCTATGAGGGCCTTCTGGAAAACATCATGCAACGTCTAAGGAATTAGTATTCTCACTTTCGCATGAATGCCGACGTTAAGGTTGAACAAGAACTTGTTGACCTTAAGCTTCTCGGTGTTTAGATGTGGAGCATACCTAAGAAACTCCATAAAATGAGCCTCGTACTCGGGCACCATACGACCGCCTTGTTGTAAGGAGTTTATCTCATTGAGATGGCCCTCAATGAATTCCTTAGACAAATACCTCTCCTGGAACCGCTCCTTGAACAATTCCCATGACACGTCTTCGACGACCATATTCGGTTGTGGCAGGAGCGTCTTCCACCATAGAAGAGTGCTACCCTTTAGCTGAAAGATCACCATGCAAACTTTCATGTTGGAGATATAGTCGCGAATTAATAAGCACATCACGATGTTGATGTAGGAGCATCGTCAACAAAGATCAAGTGGATAGAAATCTCAACGCCCTAGCACGCCTTTTGAATAATTTTGGAATCATAAACGCTGGTGTTTCCTGCAAATATTTTTGAATAGATTGCAACTTAAAGAAGATCTAAACATTTGGAAGTTGAACGATCATGTGAGATCAGGGGGGAGATCGTATATTCCTTTAATGTAGTTGATTTCAACACAGATCTAGAGTTTTATTCGCTCTTAGACTTTAATGTAATAGGGCTTAAGTAGTTGTTAGATTTTAGTTCGATAAGACAGGTAGTCAGAGGGAACCCTAGGAGACCTTTGGTATAAGTACAGGTGTTGTATACCCAAATGAGGTAGAGGAAAATCAATTGGAAATTGTTGGAAGAAGCTCATCATTGTTGTATCCATGTATATGTATACTGAATATAACAGAGAAAGCATTGATCTAAAGTGTCTGGTGTTTTTGTTACTGTCTACTTGAATGCATAGTAGATTGCCAGTTTAAATTTTGTTCTTTGTTATTATGTATTCTCATGTATGCATGAATTATACTGTTGAATGTATGACTCTGTGAGAGGTTAGATAAGTTTCAATTGTTTCTCTTCCTCGAGCTTATGCAAGGAGTGTGTTGACAGAGTATGCTTCAACTTAGAAGCTCAGAAGAGATAATGTGAAATGTTGGTTTGCAAGGAGTGCATAAGTTTCCGCAAGGTGTGCGTAGACAGAGTTTGTTTTGACTCAGAAAGCTGAGGAGAGATAATGTGGAACTTATATGCAAAGTGGGCATATCATCCCCAAGGAGTGTTTCGACAAAATCCTTGACTCAGGAGCTCAGGAGGAGCAATTTAAGAGTTATTTTGCAGAAAGGTGTAAGGCACTGGTGCAAGGCATGCACAGTCACTCAAAAAGAAGCTAAGTCTTGAGTGAAGATCTATTGCAAGGCATGCACAGATCCAAAAATCTGACTAAGTGTCGAAGAAACCCTTTAAGGAGTCCAAATCTCGAAGAAAGGACAAGTACAGAGGAGTTAGCGAGAGAAATCCTTCAGGGAGGAGAATATTTTAAGGTTTTGCAAGATAAACGATTAAGATCCGCCCAAGAGAAGCAGAATCATTCAAGATAGTCATATCTGGAAGAAGTTGCATGGTGGTTAGCCATGAGTTCCTTCATAAATTCGGGGTTCGAAGGTATGAATTTTTTTAAAGTGTGGGATTGTCGAAGCCCTGAAACTATGAAGAGATCCTAGCCATTGATTTAAATTCATGTACGTGACAATAGATCTGAGAATCCGTGGAAAATAGCTTCGGAGAATTTATGTTGGATAGAGGGAAGTCTTCACGAAGTCGCAAAGGATGAAATAGATTTGGACCGTTTGATCCATAATGACACATGGCGCTTGATCTTAAGCTCTGGGTAAAGGTCACTTCAGGCAAAAGGAGTGTTGGAATGTTTGGAACTCCCGAAACGTTGAAGTAAATTTCCACGGTCGGTTGTTGGAGAAGGCACATACCATAGATCTGGTTCTGGGTAGTTTCTCCGGTTCGAAGTTCATGAGGAAAGGAGTAAGTTGTATTCAAAACGACCGAAGCCGAAGTCGCGAATCTTTCAAGAGATTAAGCCCTGGTTCATAACCCGAGGTCACATGTGGAGAGGGACTAGTGGGAGGAGCTAGCGCCCGTCGACTTTGAGATTCAAAAAATCCCTAAGAAGCAGGGCCCGCGGGTTCCATAGGACCTATGCCTAAGGATAAAAGGGTTTGTGTTTAATTCATTTTGGGGCCAGCCAGGCCTTGAGGAGATAATTCAGCTCGAGAATTTTAAGATCCTTGATCGGGAGGTCACATAACCCCTAGGAGGGGGGGTGGGGGGTTGCATCAAGTGGTATTAAAGCCAAATTTTTTCTTGCAGATAATAAGCAAAGGAAAAAATAAATAGATTGACAACATTAAGTAATATGACAGCCACAAAATTTAATTTCTGTAGGTCAAAAGAAATACTCTGATACCATCAAGTGGTATCAGAGAAAAAAATTTGTCTGCAGATCGTAGGCAAAGGTGAGAAGGTGAAAAGAGAAAATATGATAATATCAACTGGTATCAGAGGCCTAATTTTTCTTGTAGAAAGCAGGGGAAGGAGGAGATAGATTGTGATACTCTGCGAATGATGGTTGCACGTATACAAAAACAAATGTACAACTAGGTGGGATACAGGGATAAGTTGGAGATTCTCTCGGTTACAGAGTAATCCACAGACTTGCTAGGATGACAGGAAGAAAATTAAAATGGCTATTTAAAGCCATAGGAGAGGTTGAGATGACGACCAAAAGAAGAAAAGAAAAGAAGAGATGGATCATAAGCTCAAGGAGATGAGAGAATAAATGGAGAGGCTGACATTGAAGATGAAACAGGAGAAATAGGTACACTGGACATACGAATGGCCTCTAAAAAGGAAAGAAAAATGGCATGTTCAAAAGTTTTTGGCCAGAGGGAAATGACAAGTAGTGAGGAGGTGGATAAGGGAATTTGAAACCCTCAATGACACAGAGGAGAAAGTGGTTGACATCTGTGAGTCAGATATTGGAAAGAAACTCAGTGTTGAGCAGGAGAAGAGATCAATCAGAGATCTCATAGACTGCTAGGAGGGTAGAAGTGGAATATAAAATTTCCAGGTGGGCAAGGGAGATGAAGAGAGGCTAGCTGAAATTCTCAAGAGCTCAGAGGTGAGTTCAGATCAGCAAAGAGTGTTCCGATCATTAGGGGAATCGAGATATTCCTGCCAAATATCCTAGCAAAGGTCAGTGCATAAAATTTAGGTGCATAAGAAGAGAAAAGGAAACCAACAAGAATTGTCATAGAGGAGGATAAGGAGAAGATACTGAAGTCTTCCCCAGTAGAAAAAGAATAACATTCATAGGAATGGATCATAAATTTTATCCAGGAAGTTGAACAAGAGATGACTACAGCACTGAAGCCTATAGTAGAAGAGGAAGGAGACAACATGGACTTTATTGATCTGTACAAGGAATTGGAAGCCCTAGAGAGAAGGGTAATAGTGAAAAGCATGCACATCCAAAAAGCTAAGTTGGAAACATATGAACGAGCATACCAGTCTAGGGAGCAAGTGGAAGAAGATGGGAGTGTACCAATAACAAAACTGGCCGAGGTTGAGCTGTCAGGGGAGATGGCTGGAAACAATTCCAGTAAGGAGGCTGCAGAATCTGAATCTTCATGGAAGTGTAGAGTCAAGGCCACAAAAGGATAAAACAACATGGGATATTAGGTTTATCTGTCCTTTACTCAACATGAGGAGGTGATGCAACAAGCACCCAATAAAGAGGCCATGGGGCCAAATGCCTTTAAAATTAATAGTGTCTCTGATGCAAGTGTAGCAGAGGGAGGAAAGCCAATAGAGATTGTCATGGAGGAGGAAGAACACACATTAGAATGTGGCCAAGAATTGGAGAAATAAGAGCATTCTGTGGAATTGCTCAAAAACTTCAGTGAAGGAGATGAACATGAGACAACTATAGAATTGAAACCTACAACAGAGGAGAAAGAAGAAGATAGAATGGATCTTGTTAATCTGTGTGAAGAGATGAAAGCCCTGGGGAAAATAATAATAAACCAGAGGGGACTTATCCAACAAGTTAAGTTGAAATTTGATGGAGAGAAGATGCAGTAGAGCAGACTGCAGGAGGAAATCCAACCAGTGGACCAACTGGACAAAGAAATAGAGGAGATAAAGAGATTGATGCTAGAAGAAACAAAGAAGAAAGCCAACAACAGAGAAGTATGGGACATAAGAGAACTTGCAGGAGCAATAAGGCAACAGGAACAACAAATCAAAGGAGCAAGTGGACAACTCCAATTTCAGGTTTGGGATCCTGGAGGATCTCAACAACATAGCATAGGGAGAAATGATCAAGAGCTCAAGATTTCCACAGCAGTGGAGTATGATGCAAGAGCATCGTCAACAAAGCACATGTGGAGAGACAACTCAACGCCCTAGCGTGACTTTTGAATCATATTGGAATCTTAAACGCTGGCATTTCTTGCAAATATTTTTGAATGTATTGCAACTTAAAGAAGATCTAAACATTTGGAAGTTGAACGATCACTTGAGATCGGGGNAGAGTTTTTTCTCTATTAGAATTTAATGTAACGGGCCTTAAGTAGTTGTTATATTTTACTTCGATAAGATAGGTAGTCGAAGGGAACCCTAGGAGACATCTGGTATAAGTAGATGTGTTGTATGCCCAAATCAGGTGGCAGAGGCAAATCAATTGGAAATTGTTGGAAGAAGCTTACCATTGTTGTAGCCATGTATATGTATACTGAATATAATAGAGAAAACATTGATCTAAAGTGTCTGGTGTTGTTGTGACTATCTACCTAAATGCATAGTAGACTGCCAGTTTAAATTATGTTCTCTGTTATTGTGTATTCTCATGTATGCATGAACTATACTGTTGACTGTATGAATCTGTGAGAGGTTAGATAGGTTTCAATTTTTTATCTTCCTCGAGCTTATGCAAGGAGTGCATTGATGGAGTCTGTTTAGACTCAGGAGATCAGAAGAGATAATGTGAAATGTTTGTTTGCAAGGAGTACATAAGTGTCCACAAGGTGTGCGTAGAAAGTGTCTGTTTTGACTCAGAAAGCTGAAGAGAGATAACGTGGAACTGGTGCAAGGCGTTCACAGTCACTAGTAAGGCACTGGTGCAAGGCGTTCATAGTCACCCGAAAAGAAGCTAAGTCTTAAATGAAGATATGTTGCAAGGCGTGCACAGATCCAAAAATCTGACTAAGTGTCTAAGAAACCCTTTAAGGAGTCCAAATATCTAAGAAAGGAAAAGTACATAGGAGTTAGTGGGAGAAATCCTTCAGGGAGGATAAGCTTTTAAGATTTTGCAAGATAAATGATTAATATCCTCCCAAGAGAAGTGGAATCATTCCAGACCATCAGATATCAAAGAAGTTGCACGGTGGTTAGCCATGAGTTCCTTCAGAAATTTGGGGTTCGAATGTATGAAGTTGTTTAAAGTGCAGGATTGAAGAAGTCCCAAAACAATGAAGATATCCTAGCCATTGATTTAAAGGTGGGTATGTGACAGCAGATCCAAGAATTCGTGGAAAAGAGCTTCGGAGAATTTGCGTTGGGAAGAGGGAGGTCTTTGCGAAGGATGAAATAGACCTGGACCGTTGGATCTAGAAGAACACGCGGTGCTTGATTTGAAGCTCTAGTTAAAGATCACTTTCGGGAAAAGGAGTGCTGGAACATTCGAAACTCCCGAATGGCCGAATCCTGAAACCTTGAAGTAAATCACCACGGTTGGTTGTTGAAGGAGGTGTGGACCATAGATCTGGTTTCGGGTAGTTTCGTCGGTTCAGAGTTCGCAAGGAAAGGAGTAAGTTGTATCCAAAATGATCGAAGCCAAAGTTGCGAAGCGTTTAGGAGATTAAGCTAAGGGTCATAGACCGAGGTCACATGTGGAGAGGGGCTAGTGGGAGGAGCTAGCACCCGTAAGTTCCATATGACCTGCACCTAAGGATAAAAGGGCCTGTGTTTAATTTAGTTTGGGGCCATCTAGGCCTCGAGGAGCTAATTCATCTCAGGAATTCGAAGATCCTTGACCAGGAGGTTGCAAAACCACTAGGAGGGGAAGGGGGGCTCCATCACATGTTCTCCAACCATGCCTCGGCGGCTGCACCTTCTGTGGCACCCAAGAAATAGGGAAAATTGACCTTTTGGAGTTCTTGGTGAATGCTACTAGTACTTTTTGGGGCTCCCTATGGACCCTCATGGGGTGCATGCACACTGACCTCATCTCTATCCAGATGACTAATCAAGACATCTAACATCCTCTGAAAGGACCTCATCTACCCAAACACATCCCCCACAACTATATGTTCCTTTCCGACGACTTGTTATTCTCCTTAGGGGTTAGACCCCTATGGTGTGGATGCTACTAAAGGTGTCATGCCTCCTCCCCTAGCACCACGTTGTCTGCCTCCGCGATGCCCTCTAACCATGATTACCTGCACAAATACAATTCAATTTAATTAGTGATAAATTATTAATAAATTGTTTATACAAAAGAAGGCATAATGATCCCCTGTCACAGGGTTGAACCTACTCTGATACCATATGTAACGACCCCACCATTATGAAAAAAAGTGATGTACAAAAGGTAATTTTTTTTTCTTTTTTTGCATTAGGAAATTATATATCAAAATTAATAACAACAACATGGACACATCATCCAATATATTAATGAAACAATATTAATGCATTGACAATCAATCATGACACAAATCTGACACATCATCACCATGAATAATGACACAATATTGACACATTAACACAAATAAATAGCATCCCATAATAATAGCATTCATACAATTAATAATGACATATAAACAATACGAATCATAAATCGCTCAACTCATCTCATCAGGGTAATCATTAGATAACACCAGGATAATAGGAGATAACATAACGATAACTTAAGGATCATAAATATAATCATAATAATGACATAAGATACTATCATCCCAACCTACCCTGCAAGGTTAGGACCTCCAGGACACATAAGCAACACTCAAGCCCAGGTTCCAATTTATTTTAACCATTTAAGGTCTTAGGGATGGTGACTGTTTTGAGAAACAAGGAGGTGTCTACTTCCCATTAACACAATCAAGTCCAAACTAACTATGCTAAAACGACAACATCAATGAAAATCAAATTCATCAATCCATCAATCCTAATCCACAATTAAACATGGCACGTGAGTAATCAATTGCATAACACAACATAGACCACATTAACTCCAAGGCGCAAAATAATTTTCTGCTATATTCGAGGCGCAAATCCCAATCGCAAAGTGCAATCATCCGTCATAATAAATTTTCATTTTGCACAAGAAGACTTATATCTAAAAACATACATTACATATAATTCAATGCGCGCAAGGAGTCTAATTACTCAACTAGACATACATCACATTATAAAATTACGCATTTTCTATTCAATTAATCCATCATTTATACATCAACAATAATCACTTGCTTTAACTTTATA